>SNQJ01S0077188.1:79050-95134 GCA_010110895.2 Picea sitchensis | reverse complement strand
CATGGCCAATAGAGCTATGAAGGGATATATTATATCTATGTTGAAAATATGGAAGAATCTCATTCTATGGAAGGAAACATCTATAGATTGGACCATTGGGTAAGGGAGGATTGGGAACCAATTCATTGTAATTCTTGACTTGGCAGTGTAGAGGCACCTCCATAGGTGAACAATATCTTTGTGCTCCTCTACAATATTGTCGACCTACTTCTATTGTATAGAAAGGTCTTGGGCCGAGGTTGTGGTGGTCCTAATGATGTTTTGTTCACCTTCTGACTAGATCATGAAGAGGGAAAACTTTGTGGTCTGAGAGATTACTTTGTAGGACTATTTTTTTGAGATCAATGAAATGGCAGTAGTAATAGCTACCTCTTGTACCATGTATCATTAACAATGTGATGTTTCCATATATATGGTTGTCCTAAAATAACACGATAAACTTCAAGGGGGGAAACATTACACTTAACCTCATCTTTGAAGGGCTTGATGTCCTAGGATAGGTGGCACTGTTAGTTGACGTGAAGATCTCGTACCTAGCTCAACCAACCAATGGTGTATGGTTGGGGGTGTGGCATCATTGATAGCTTCAAGATCTTGATGACCTCAACATAGATCATGTTCTTCTAGCTCTCACTGTCCACAATGAAATGTAGTGGGGTCCCCTTCACCCACATCTGTGAATGGAAGAGGCGCTTCCCCTCCTCAAGCTCCTCTGACTCATTTGGTTGGATATTTGTAGTTGCAATGGTAGCACTGGGTTCAACATCGATGATTTGATTTCCCTATTTGGAATCAGATTTTGAGTCAAGGTCTGACTCCTTTTCTTTAATCTCGACCAACAATGATTATTTTGAGCGACATTCGTCAGTTTTGTTCCAGGGGATTTTGTAAAACTCACACCACTTTCCAATGTCCTTCTTCATCTTCCCGTTACCCTTCTTTGCATGTGACTTGGAATGACTATCTTGAGGTTGGAATTTCTTTCTCCCTCCCTTGTTCTATGAGTTAGGGCCATATTTGATATGCTTATGTTGTTGTGTATTTGCAAACCCAAACTCTCGCTTATTTCAATCCTTAAATTTTTGCTCAATTTTGACAACATATCGATAAGAAGCTCCTAGTGATGAGATGTACTAGAAATACACTTTTGTTTGGATGTACCTATGTAGGCCAATGCAAAAATTCATAACCAAGTGTTTCTCAGAATATTTAATACCTAGCTTTGAGCGTAGGGTATGGAAGATGTTGGTATAATATTGTAATATTTGGTTTCTCTTCTGATGCAAAGTTGTCCATCTCATATACTGGTCATCATAACTTCCAATAGGGTAGAACTCCTCCTTGAGGGAATCCATAAAGGATAATCAAGTTGGTTTTCTTTCGAATGGCATACATTAGGCCATGGTGTGTCTCTCTCAGTAACCTTCCCACCAAAATTTGACATGGGGAAGGGATTTAAGGAGCGCAAAGGTGATATTTTCACCATCAAAAGTTTTTTGGACATAGTAATAACCTTCTAGTCGATCGGACCATTTCTCTAGAGAATCTACATCTATCCAGACTTCAAATAATGGGATATCAAAATTAACTTGTACCTTTAATGGTGTTGCAACCCTAAAATGACTACTTGTTGAAGATTCTTTGGGCGCCATTGGTAGTTGTCGAAGGATCTGAAAGAATTTGACCATCATCTCATTCCTTTGTCATGCAAGGGATACCTCAAGTAACATCTTGAAAGGATTTACTTTTCTGTCATCTCTTGTTTCTTCTTCCATGGGAGGTCTCTTGGGCTAGTGAGAACAATCGTCCCCAAGCGAAACTAGCTCGAGATAAAACTCTCTAGATCATGACCACGTCGGGAACATGCACCAATAAATAACAAGGATCAAACTACTATGATATCACTAATCCGGATTATGTTGAGAGGAAATGAGATACAAACAAAACTATAGCAGAGAACACATAAATACAATGAAACCCAACTTCTATTAATGAATACACTCAATCAGAACAAGTATTAAATCACACTCCATTGCATTTTCAAAGGACTTCATTCACCCCAATTAAATATGAGAGAGTGAGAGGAGAATAATTCTTTTGATGCATGTCAGATAAATTGGTCTAAGTTTACAAAATTCCATAGGCATGTAAAACACTAGGAATTCCTGGGAGGTCACCCATCCAAGTACTACTCTAGTCCAAGCATACTTAACTGGGAAGTTATGACGGGATCCAGTGCATTAACACTATAGACATGTACATAAGACCACTAGGAAATCATTACATGATGATTATAATTAACAAATAGAGATGACATTACATTGCATTCCCTATTAGAAGAGTGAATATCATGGTTTATTATGCGTGTATCACAGTCACCACTTAACATGTATCACTTGATAGGCATATATATTCCTCATCAGTGGATAAGGTCTTAGTGGAAGGATTTGTCTTACCTCTTCTCACATAAACACCACTTCTTTAATGTTCTGAAATTAACACTTGGTATGTTGTCACCTCCAAATATTCCATCAATGCAATGACTCTCCTTTTCCATTTTCTTGGTTGTCGGAGCATGTCACTTCATGTTGTTAATTTCTCAAAGAGCACTACTGAAATGATTTCTTGCAACAACTAAAGGGTGTATACATGTTACTTCCATCCATGTACATACGAATAAAAAATGTGTGGAGTCTATGGGGAAAGACATTATTAGCTATTCATGGACAATAAAAAGAAATAATCCTATCTTTATGCAACATACGTACCATTGTTTTCCTTAAGTGTCCAACTTCAGAAAATGATATGCACCATGCACTAAGGCAATGATTGGTATCATGTATCTTATCGTGTATTTTATACTGATGAATGACAATAATTTAGAAGTACTTTTACTTATCTAGTACAAGTTGTGTAGCCTGACATGATGTGTCATAATTCTAATCCATCGGTTTGAGAGATTCTAAATTTCCTTAAAGCTAAGAGGTGGGGGAACATACATAATGAATCCCCAGAAGTTGGTATGCACTATCACATTCTGATAATGAGGGCAAGCACATAATCTTAACAAAATTTGCACGATATGAATTTTGTATCCACAACTGATCAAACGTCATTTTCCCGTCTTAGATAAAGAGGACCTATACATATAATCCTTCACAAAAGTTGCAATATATAAATGATATGAATTTGATATTTAGACCCCATAAAAAAGAAAAATGGAATGATGAAAATGAAAACAAAGAGGATTCCTGACAAAAAGTGAGTATGTACACTGTAGATTTTATGACACCATCCTTTAACAGTTTTGAGTTGGTGAAGAATAGGATTACACATCGATTACATTGTCTTTTCAATGGACACATAGCCACCTAAGTGGCACCGCCTCTGAATGAATATGAGAATATAGTGTTGCTATTGTTATTATAGGGTCCACATGCCTAATCGACTGTCCTTGACTTGAAGAGCATCACCTGATTTCGTAGATGACTATGTAAACCCCCCAATAATTGAGGAGTACATTTGGGCTCTTGGGAGAGATACCCAACATGATGGCCATATTTATGAACTCATTGGTGTATTCCTATACACTTTTCCCCTACCTCTACCTAAAGTAATGCCATCGGATCCAATAGTCCTCTACATACCCAATAGGGTAGAATTGGGACTTGCTGATGGTTTTGATGTCCTTCGACCTAGTTACTAGCAGATCACCCTCCATCCTAAGTGTTTCTATATGGATTTCCCACTAGGTTAAAGCATGGCACTATAGATTCAATCTATCAAATGAAATCTTCTACTCTTCATCTATATAGTGAACGCTGAAATAAACTTCTAGTTGTCGCAACCAAAGACTCAGTTTTAATGCATCGATCTCACCTTGGTATGGCTTTATGTTCCATCAGAAGATAGGGAAACTTTTGCTAAATGTAAACCTTGGTTAGTTGTTTTCCTTGCCGAAGTAGTTGTCATGCTTGTACTTGGCCTTAGCATGTTGAAGGATGTCATGAAATTGTTGTTGGAGGTGTCAGATCCATTCAACAAATCTGGTTGCATGATATTCCTTGGTCTGAGTGTGGGGGAACTCTGTCGGTGAAGATGCAAAAGGAAGAGATATATCAATGGGGTTAATGGATGGAACCCAAAACACACCTGAAAATGGTTGTGGTCAATAAAGATATGAAGGGATCTATTATATCTATGTTGAACATATGAAAGAATGTCATTCTATGTAAGGGAACATCTATAGATTGGACCATTGGGTAAGGGAGGACTAGGAACCAAGTTAATGGAATGCTTGACTTGGTAGTGTAGAGGTACCTCCATAGGTGTAAAATATCTTTGTGCTCCTCTACAATATTTTTGACCTGCTCATGCTATATAGAAAGGTCTTGGGCCAAGGATGTGGTGGTCCCAGTGATATTTTGTTCACCTTCTGACCGAATCATGAAGAGGGAAAACTTTGTGGTATGAGAGATTACTTTGTAGGACTATTTTGTTGTGATCAATGAAATGGAAATAATTATAGCTGCCTCTGGTATTCTGTATAGATGACCCCCTAGAGTAACAATGACACTACAAGGCCGATACTCATAAACAACATGATGATTCTATATATATGGTTTTCCTAAAAGAACATGATATACTTCAAGTGGGGAAACATCACACAATACCTCATCTTTGAAGGGCTTGATGCCATAGGATATGTGACACTGTTGGTTGACATGAAGGTCTTGTCCCTGGATCAACCAACTAATGGTGTATGGTTGGGGGTGTGGCATCGTTGAAAGCTTCAATATCTTGATGACCTCGATAGAGATCATGTACTTCTATCTCCCGCTATCAATAATGAAATGTAGTGGGGCCCCTTCACCCACATCTGTGAATGGAAGAGATGGCCCCCCTCCTCAAGCTCCTCTGACTTGTCTGGTTGGATCTTTCCAGTTGCAATGGTAGTGTTAGCACCATCATTTTTTCAGTTAGAGTCACTCTTAGTCGAGTCATGTTCCGTGTGTCAAAGTGTGTGAGGTCAAGTGTCAAACTATGAATGGGTCGAAGTAAGCAAGTGGTCGATTGGCCCTTGGATTCGGGAAGGGGCGTCAAGATCAAAACATGTGTAAGTGGTAAAGGCATTTTCCCAAAGAGTCGGGTCCTGTCAGAAGAAAATGTTTTACATTTCAAAGGTCGAGGCAAGTTGTCAAATAGGAGTCACGTTGGTAGGTGCAATGGCCATCATCAGCTCATTATGAAGTCAGAAAGGATGATAAATCACGACGCTCATACCACGTATAATCTGGAGCTCTTATCAATTGTACTTTACACACTCCGAAGTGTACCCGTCGCACGAATGTGCTGTGAAAATCTTTGACCTTCTTCGAAACCTCTAGTCACCATGGATTCAGTGCCCCCTGTCATGATTCCATCTCTCGTCGGTCTAGTTATAAATGCCAGTTGCTCTATATGTATTCTATTCACCATCCAATTTTATGCACTTTCTGTAATTTTTTCCACGAGCCTTGAGTTTCTCGCCGTGAGGAAGTCGATTTCCATCAGCTATGTCACAAACCCGGGTCAATCGAGATTACCGCTGTGGGTTTTTGCTAGATCCACCGCGCGTGCAGGAAAAACACGCATCACACCATTGGAACATCCCAAAACATTAGGAAAGGGGTGCACAGTGGCAGGAATGTGGGGCCCAAACCTCAAAGCTTGACTTTGGTAAATGAAGACCTAGATGTTAGAGCATCTTTTGAACAGGTCGGGTGCATGGTCTTTTGTAAGAAAATCCAAGGATTCAACGTGAAACTGGCAGAATAGTTTGCACTTTGATTCAAAGGGTTCCACGCAGTAATTGTAGGAATCACTTTCTAGGTGACGGAGGAAACTTTGTCAGCTGCAATGAAGATCCCTCTGTGTGGTGAAAGGTGGTATAAAGGCATGCCTTTGGACATGTTATGCTACGAGGAGTTTATCAAACCAGACTGTTTGAACAGGAAAGTCGAAGCGGGCATTCCAAGTTGATATCTACATGATCCTTTTCGGAAGCTCCTAAGGGCACAGGAAGGAGACTGTTAAATCTTCCTTTCTTCGTGCACCAAAACCTCCAATAAATGGGAGACAATGTTCGAGCTTAAGAAAACTAGCCGAAGAAGAAACTATCTCATGTATCATTAATCAAATTGTTGATAGTTAAGGAGTTGTGATGATTGGGAAAAAACTGGGATTCGTTTCTACTCACAACCGACATCCCCAGGGACCCTAAGGGAGATTCCCCTCTACCCACAAGAAGGGTAACATCTCACTGTGCAGAGGCAGAAGAAGGAAAGACATTGGGAGCCTCATCCCCCCAAGAACCGATACCTCGGAAGAGGGGCAGGCCAAGGAAGAACAAAGAGACCAGGGAGGCCCAAGCCCTGAGTGAGCCACGCACAAAATCGACCGCCGAAGAATTACTCATGCGTGCCATTCGACTGGAACCTGTCGAAGGTCCAAGTCAAGAAAGATATGACAAATGGAGAAGGATAGACACTGAAGGCACATATATTCGTGAATCATCGCAACATCTAAAGAAATCACATCTCGCTATTGCTGAGCTATACCAGGAGAACATGGAGCTGAGACAATAGTTAGCAGAGAAGACCCTTGAGGCATCAACATCACATGGCTCAAGAGGAAGCTTAGAGAAGCGCAAGACAAAACATGACTTGGCTCAAGAGGCATCTCAGAGAAGTGCAAGACACGATCATCCAGCTGCGCAAAGCACAGAGGATGTCTAAAGAAAGGATTGCAAAGCACTTCAATGAATGTGGACCGACCCTAGAAAATGTTCATGTGACTCTAGCCAGTGCATAGAAGAGGCTGAAAGGGAACGTGGTTTTGCAAAGACAAGTGATGAATATGAAAAGGCTCAACTGGTCTCTCAGGAGAATGCTTGGGATATCAAAACTGTAGATGAGACCAGAAGCATAATTAACTGACTCCATTTTTGTCTTCTCAAACGTGGCGCAAATTTTGTCTCCCTGTGTCTTGTTTCCTACTGGGAAGTAGGGACTCTGACAGGTATCCGCACGACAAGCATACAACTCGCAATGCTGGAGACCTATCTATTACAAAGGACAAGTGTACATTGGACATGCGACAGTTTGAAGAAAGGCGTTGTCCCCTAACTGGTGTTGTCATCTTGGAAACACATGTGACAGTCCGTAGTTACCTGACACATGCACGATCCAACCAAATGATTGCGCGACAAAAATCAAGGCCGTTACAATGGGTGGTAGGATTCTGACAGAGTACTTGATCGTCCAGATACCCTGTTAAAGGAAAAACATCGGCACATCACTCTCTAACGATGAAATCTTGCTGATGACCGAACTGTCATGGCAAAGACGTCGGTTATTGTGCGATCGAGTATAGTCAGTTTCTATTTTTAGTAAAGTTCCATACGAAGAGTCATCTTGTAGAGAATAGTCAAAGCCTAATTTCTAGGGATAATAGTTATAGGGCAGGGTATCCTGAGTGGCACACCCTTGTCTATATATTTCATCTTTTCAATGTAAGCCAAGTTGCTTGGCAAAATAGTGTAGACAATGACTATTGAATGTAGCTTTTGAACTCGATTGAAACTTAATGCAAAGGTCCTGAAACTTTGACGAAAATATTCTAATGGTAGTAGTTTGATGTATTGTAACCTCTCTTTACGTATGTGATTTACTGTGTTCTTTATATTCGTATCTACAATTTGTCTAAATCAGAATGTTATTTAAATCTACAATTCACTGCGCGGTGCTCTAGATTTCTCCATTTAGATGACTGTGTTTTCTTCTAAGTGAACTCAGAATTCATCTCCAACAGTGCTTTGAGTTGCTTCATGTGTTTTTCTCTCACCACACACAACGATTTTGAACTGAAAGATTGTTGCCTACTTATCCTTTATCCTCTCAAGTTTAGTCACCAAGTCATCTATTTCTCTCGTTTTCTTAAATTGAATCCATAGCCCAAGGTCTTTCTTTCTTTCGCCAATAGAACCAGAAATATTGTACATAAGTGTTTAATCTAGCAGACAGTTCAAATTCATATCCCGTATAGAGACGAAGTCTCGGAGAGATCCCTCTCTAGGTCAGATGGGCTAGTTTCTGGCCTTAAAGTTGGTTTGTAGGTTGCCTCTATCATTCATTTTCTCAGTCGAATGAGTTTACAGAGTGCTAACAGGTAGCACTAGGTTCTACATCGATGATTCACTTTCCCTGTTCGGAATTAGAGTTTGAGTTAGAGTCTGATTTGTTTTCTTTAAGCTCAACCAACAATGACTGTTTTGAGCGGCATTCATCAGTTTTGTGCTAGGGGCTTTTGTAAAAATCACACCACTTTCCAGTGTCCTTATTTGTCTTCCTGTTACCCTTCTTTGCATGTGACTTGGACTGACTATCTTGAGGTTGGCATTCCTTGCTTCGTCCCTTGTTCTATGAGTTAGGGCCATCTTTTCCATGCTTATGTTGTTGCAGATTTGCAAACCCAAACTCTCGCTTATTTCGCTCCTTAAATTTATGCTCAATTTTGACAACATATCGATAAAAAAACTCCTAGTGAGGAGATGTCCAAGAAATCCATCTTTGTTTGGATGTAGTTGTGTAGGCTACTGCAGTACTTCAGAACTAGGTGTTTCTCATAATATTGAATACCTAATTTTGAGCACAGGGTATGGAAGATGTTGGTATACTCTTGCAATATCTGATTTCTCTTATGACGCAAAGTCGTCCATCTCATATACTAGTCATCATAGCTTCCAATAGGGTAGAAATCCTCCTTGAGGGCATCCACAAAGGCTACCCAGGCACGTTCTCTTTCGAATGGTGTAGATTCAGCTGCGGTGTGCCTCTCCCAATAACCTTCCCACCAAGCATTGACATGGGAAGGGCTTTAAGGAATGCAAAGGTGATATTTTCACCATCGGAAAAATTTTGGACATAGTAATAACCTTCTAGTAGATTCAACCATTTCTCTAGAACATCTGCATCTATCTGGCCTTCAAATAAGGGGATATCAAAATTAACGTGTACCTTGAAGGGTGTCACACCTATGAAATGACTGCTTGTTTAAGATTCCTTGGCCACCATCGATAGTCGTTGAAGGATCTAAATGAAGTTGTCCATCATCTCGTTCCTTTATCGCGCAAGGGCTTCCTCAAGTAACATCTTGAAAGGATTTCCTGATCTACTATCTCTCTTTTCTTCTTCCATGGGAGGTTTCTTGGGCTAGCGAGAGCGGTCATCCCCAAGCGAAACTAGCATCAGGGACATGCACCAAGAAATAACAAGGATCAAACTACTCCAATACCACTAATCTGGATTACGTTGAGAAGGAAATGAGATACAAACAAAACTATATCAGAGAACACATAAATACAGTGAAACCCAACTTCTATTAATGAATACACTCAATCACAACAAGCATTAAATCACACTCCATTGCATTTTCAAAGGACCTCATCCACCTCAATTAAATATGAGAGAGTGAGAGGAGAATAATTCTCATGATGCATGTGAGATAAATTGGTCTAATTTTACAAAATGTCGTAGGCATGTAAAACACTAGGACTTCTTAGGAGGTCACGCATCCTAGTACTACTCTAGTCCAAGCGTGCTTAACTGCGAAGTTGTGATGGGATCCGGTGCATATAGACATGTACATAAGACCACTAGGAAACATTACATGATGTCTGTAATTAACAAATAGAGATAACATTACATTGTATTCCCCATCAAAAGAGTTAATATCATGGTTTATTATGCGTGTATCATGGTCTTAACATGTATCACTTGATAGGCATATATACTCCTCATGAGTGGATAAGGTCTTAGTGGAAGGATTTGTCTTACCTCTTCTCACATAAACACCACTTCTTTAATGTTCTGAAATTAACACTTGGTATGCTCTCACCTTGTTGTTGGAGCATGTCACTTCATGTTGTTAATTTCTCAAAGCACACTACTGAAATGATTTCTTGCATCAACTAAAGGGTGTATACATGTCACTGCCATCCATGTACATATGAATCAAAAATGCGTGGAGCCTATGGGGAAAGATATTATTAGCTATTCATGGACAATAAAAAGAAATACTCCTATCTTTATGCAACATCTGTACTATTGTTTTCCTTTGATGTCCAACGTCAACAAATGATATGCACCATACTCTAAGCCAATGATTGATAACATATATCTATCCTATATTGTACACCCGTAAATGACAATAATTTGGAAATACTTTTACATATGTAGTAAAAGTTAGTTGGTAGCATGACATGATGCGTCATAATTCTAATCCATCGGTTTGAGAGATTCTAAATCCCCTTAAATCTAAGAGGTGGGGGAACATACATAATGAAGCCCCAAGTACGCACTATGGCGTTCTGATAATCTTAACAAAAGTTGCACGATGTGAATTTTTTTTCCACAACTGATCACACGTCATTTGCCCGTCTCGGATAAAGAGGACCTGTACATATAATCCTTCACAAAAGTTGCAATATATAAATGGTATGAATTTGATATTCAGACCCCATAAAAAAGAAAACTGGAATGATGAAAATGAAAACAAATAGGATTCCTCACAGAAAGCTAGTATGTACACTGTAGATTTTATGACCCCGTCCTTTAACACTTTTGAGTTGGTGAAGAATAGGATTACACCTCGGTTACGCTGTCTTTTCAATGGACACATAGCCACCTAAGTGGCACCACCTCTGAACGAATATAGTGTTGCTACTGTTATTATAGGGTGGTTGGTACTCTGTTAAAATCGATTCTTAAATGGTTTTTTTGAGTACATATAAAAAAATTATTGGTGAGTATAATATACCAGCTATCATGGTCTGGAATTTTCTAATTATTATACAATATGGACCCTTATTGAATCAACCCATGGTGATTGAATTGCCTATTATTAAATGGGGCTCAACACTAAATGATCATGACCATCTCTCCCTGATGGTTGTTGGGATTATTGTTAGTTTATGTTATTATATATTTTTTTATGCCGAGGGTGACCATTTTGATACTCTATCAATGTTTTGGCATAAGAAAACCTATCTTTTGACTTTGCCTTTGTCACTCATGTGTTTTTTTTTTAAATCAACAACCCATAATTATTTTATGTTTTGAGATGTTCATGGAGGGTCTATAGGTGGCCACTTTTTTGCTTTTTGTTTTTACATATTAATATTATTAATAGTCAAAGGAAGTTACAAAAAAGTAAAATCTAAATATGGATTTGTCGTCGAGACAATGCTCTTAAAGTGAGTGAATTTTCAAAGCATGGTTTAGGAAATCATCATTATTTTGCTAAGGTATTAAAGGACTATGAGATCGACTATGTGGATTCACTTGGTATGTAGTTTCATGGAATTCCTTTTTTCTATAAGACATTAGAGCAAGGCCTTCAAAATGTGTTGGTCAAGGAACCTATAGGTGTTTTGAAAAGAAAAAACCCGAGAAGAAGAATTCATCCATAAAAAGGAAGGTTTAAGGGAAAAACAAAAAACAAAAAACATTAATCTAGCATAAAAAAATTGAAAGTTTTGAAAAACCATAAACATGTTTATAAGAAACTTGTTGATGCAAATTTGATACCTTTTTTCCCATTATGATGGTGGAAATCCCACCCCTCTAGAGAATATTATGATATTGCTCACTCCTAAGGCAGGTAGACTACATAAGTAATTTGCACAGAGATAACCCTATGACCAACTCACAAGTCACTGCTCAAGGAGTTGAATCGTCAACCTTACATTGGCTAGCACTCAAGGAAAATCGACCAATTGAGCTATCTATGGTAGCTATGATGTAAATTCAATACTTATATTAGGTTTCTAGAAAATGATAATTATACACCTAATCTAGTTGTATCATGAAAAGGACGAAAATTAAGTATTTTTATGTATGTTTTAGCCTCTGTCTTTTGTAGTTATTATTAACATTATTTTACTAAGTTTGATATATCTAATGAGAAATGATTCTATGTTAAGTTATTTTATTTATTTCAATTAAATTTATTTATTTGGAAATTTCAAGGATGATTTTAGGGGCTAAATTTCGCTCATGGGCTAATTTCCCATGGTTTTTCCAAAAATGAGATTCGCTATTTTTAAAATGATTCGCCCAAATTCTATAGGATAAAATTATTTTACCTTAAAAATAGCCAAAATTTTATAAAAACTATATTAAATACTCAGAAATTTGAATATTTTTGCAAAAATATCGCCAAACATTTATAATTGACATATGAAGGATTAGTAAGATTCGCCAAGGTTTCTACATTTTAAAACAAATTTCCATCCTTAAAATCATCCCTGTTTGGAATTGTTACCACACAATCTAGCACCAACTGCAAAACCTTCACAAAGCACTAAGACTAGTGGAACATGGAAGATGTCATCATTGTCACCTAGGCAACAACTTCACTCTTTTTAGTGAAAGAATAGTATCCAACACAAGGGAGACTTCCCCGGTAGCCTCCAAGAATCCCTCAACAAGACACAATCAGGTTTAGGGCCTCCTGAGGTGACTACTCACACTACCACTAATAGAAGGATAGGAAAAACAATAGAGAGGTGGTGGAATAAGACAATTTCCGGATTTGAAGTGTAGAGAATTCAAGCCTAAAAGAAAGGCTCCCCAAGTAAAGTATGAGTTTAGTAGGGTCCCCAAACACTAGAAATAAAGAAAAAGTCTATGGGTATAATAAAATATGTAAGAAATGTGTGAAATTGCAGCAATGCAATAAATTATAACATCAGTAAAGAAACTATTACAATTGTTAACTAATGATCTCCAATAGTATGGAGATTATTCCAGCAGTGAAATATGTAACTTTCAATAGTAGTGCAATTATTACAAGTAAAAAAAGTCAATTTTCAATAGTAAAATGAATTATTGCAACAATAGAAATAATATCCCTTTCATCATGAAATGATGCGGTAAATGAGAGGGATAAATAGTAGGTCAAATTAGGGTTTTAACTGCCAACAAAATAAAAAAATTAAACAGTGAAAATCATCCCTAAAACCCTAGACGTTTTGCCTTAGATGGTTGTCATAACAGTTTAGAAAATTAAATTAGGGTTTCAATAATGCAGTTTAGGTCAATAATATTCCTAAACACCTTAGATTTCTTGGTTTTTATGGCTAGGCATGAGTTTTTGCAACAAATAAACCCTAACCCTAACCCTAAGGTAGTAAAATCCACTAGCATTGATTGACTATTATGAGAAAAAGACTAGTGCCTATTTTAGGCATATGGGGTTAAATAGAGATTTTTCTTGGGGAGAATGAAGTGGATAATTTTAGGGTGAGGCTTAGAGGTTGTCCACTACTAACCCTAGGCAATCCTCTTAAAATATTAAGGGATGATGCAACAAAAGATTCCACTACTAGTAAACCTTCCAAGGATTTTAACAATAGGGTTTGTTCAAGAATGATCCAAGAGGATGAAGAACCACTACTAGAGAAACATCAATCTAAAAATGCATTCTTAAACGTGACTATGAGATGAAAAGATAAAAACTTACTCAAAACATCTTTCATTCATCAAAACCTTAATTTCCATGTCATCCAAGTAGTAGTAGAAGATCCACAAACATAGCTCCCAAAAAAGTCACCTTAGTTAACCATCCATAGCATTCTTCATGAGATAGAACAAGTATAAGTAGACCAAAGTAATAAATCTTCACAACTAGACATTATTTACAAAATGAGAAATGGTTCTCTATTTATATGAGAGTTTAGTGAAAAGTTGTCATGAAAGAGTGCAACGTTTCATCTCAAGAGGTGCATCATCATCCAAAGGGTTTACATTTCACCAAAAGGTGCCATATTATAAAAAATACCCAAAATTTCACATCAAGATGCCATATTATAAAAAATACTCAAAATGAGATTCTTCTTGTTGTCGGAGCATATCACTTCATGTTGTTAATTTCTCAAAGAGCACTACTGAAATGATTTCTTGCAACAACTAAAGGGTGTATACATGTTACTGCCATCCATGTACATATGAATGAAAAATGTGTGGAGCCTATGGGGAAAGACATTATTACCTATTCATGGACAATAAAAAGAAATACTCCTATCTTTACACAACATTTGTTGTTTTCTTTCGGTGTCCAGCTTCAACAAATGATATACACCATGCTCTAAGCCAATAATTGATAGCATGTATCTTATCATCTATTGTACACCCGTAAATAACAATAATTTGGAAGTACTTTTACATATCTAGTACAAGTTGCGTATGCGTAGCCTGACATGATGCGTCATAATTCTAATCCATCTGTTTGAGAGATTCTAAATCTCCATAAAGCCAAGAGGGGGGAACATACATAATGAAGCCCCAGATGCTGGTACGCACTATGGCGTTCTGATACTGAGGGCAAGCACATAATCTTAACAAAAGTTGGACGATATGATTTTTTTTTTCCACAACTGATCAGACGTCATTTGCCCGTCTCCTATAAAGAGGACCTGTACATATACTCCTTCACAAAAGTTGCAATATATAAATGGTATGAATTTGATATTCAGACCCCATAAAAAAGAAAACTGGAATGATGAAAATGAAAACAAATAGGATTCCTCACAGAAAGCTAGTATGTACACTGTAGATTTTATGACACCATCTTTTAACACTTTTGAGTTGGTGAAGAATAGGATTACACCTCGGTTACGCTGTCTTTTCAATGGACACATAGCCACCTAAGTGGCACCACCTCTGAACGAATATAGTGTTGCTACTCTTATTATAGGGTGGTTGGTAATCTGTTAAAATCGATTCTTAAATGGTTTTTTTGAGTACATATAAAAAAATTATTGGTGAGTATAATATACCAGCTAGCATGGTCTGGAATTTTCTAATTATTATAAGTTATGGACCCTTATTGAATCAACCCATGGTGATTGAATTTCCTATTATTAAATGAGGCTCAACACTAAATGATCATGACCATCTCTCCCTGATGGTTGTTGGGATTATTGTAGTTTATGTTATTATGTATTTTTCTATTCCGAGGGTGATCATTTTGATACTCTATCAATGTTTTGGCATAAGGCAACCTATCTTTTGACTTTGCCACTCATGTGTTTTTTCTTTTCTATCAACAACCCATGATTATTTTATGTTTTGAGATGTTCATGGAGGGTCTATAGGTGACCACTTTTTTTCTTTTTTCTTTTTACATATTAATATTATTAATAGTCAAAGGAAGTTAAAAATAAAAAATCTAAATATGGGTTAGCTATTCGAGACAATGCTCTTAAAGTGAGTGAATTTTCAAAGCATGGTTTAGGAAATCATTATTATTTTGCTAAGGTATTAAAGGACTATGAGATCGACTATGTGAATTCAGTGGGTAAGTAGTTTCATGGAGTTCCTTTTTTTTATAAAATATTAGAGCAAGGCTTTCAAAATTTGTTGGTCAAGGAAGAATCTATAAGATAGGTGTTTTGAAAAGAAAAAACCCTGAGAAGAAGAATCAAGTAGGGCCAACTTCTTTCAAGAGTGGTTAAAACCACTTTGTAAACTCTAGGATCTGACTTTACAAATACCACCATATAATTATGGTTTGACAAATCCACAAAAGGGGATTTGGTCTTATACAAGACTCGACATGATAAATCCACAAAAGGGGGTTTGATCTATAAAATAAGAACTCAATTTTGATTAGAATATTCTTCGAAGTTACAATATTTCAACACTCCCCCTTAACAAGAAGGGTATCCTACTGACTTAACCCAATACAACATCATTAGGAGAAAGAGAGGGTAACATCATAATCAACATCTAAAGCATTGGTTGGCATATCTACAAATCATCATAAGTTTTTTCTCGTCATCAATATCATCATCCTTCACAGCATGGAGTTGGAGTAGCATCATCATCATCATCATCATCAGTATGAAGTTGAAATATCAACATCAATAGCATGAAGCTAGGACATCATCATCAACAACATGAGGTTGACACAACATCATCAACAATGTGAGGCTGATACAACATCATCAACAACACGAGGCTGATACAACATCATCAAAAGC
>SNQJ01S0077188.1:54867-69327 GCA_010110895.2 Picea sitchensis | reverse complement strand
TTACTTAGTATATATATTGAAGCATATACCTAGTATATATGTCAACACATATACCTAGTATATGTCGATATATATACTAAGGATATATATTGTTATAAAAAAATGTCCTTTAATGGTCATTGAAACCCCGATACTCCACTACCTAGACCCTACACGCCTAGTGATAAACAAAGAGTGATGGATGGATCAAATGTTTTAAAAAATAAATATTCGCCAACATGAGGAACTTTGACCTTACTTTGATAAATGTTTTCTGAATTGAATGGATAACTATGTTAATGGTTCATGTTTATTACTATGTTAATGTGGAATGAATGAGTGAATGAAACCCCAATAGTTTTCCTCATATACATTGTCCCTTCACCTTCGACACAAGACTAAATGGTATTTTTCATTCTCATGGCGTCTCAGGTGAGACCTTCTTCGATCCTCGACTAAAGACTGATATGCCGACACCTTGGGGTTTGTTGGTAAAATATTGACTAATTGTGGGTCATCAAAGTTCCTAAGGTCATAGTTCCTAAGATCAAAGTTCCTCATGTTGGAGAGTATTTATTTTTTAACCACTTTCATCCATCCATCACTCTTTGTTTATCCTACTCCTAACAAGCTATAGGGAGTTCTCATAAATTTCTGATGTAGCCATATATCATTGTAACAAAATGAGGTTTTATTTATACCAAGCTTATCTATGAGTGGTTCTATTTAGTCAATATCAAGATAATTGTCTTCCAGATTCCTTTGGATGATTGGTGGCCGATATAGAAATATATCATTGGAACAAAGTGAGGTTTTATTTATACCAAGATTATCTTTGAGTGATTCTATTTAGTCAATATCAATATAACTATCTTCAACATTCCTTTGAATGGCTAGTGTGTGTGCTCCAAAAATGAGTAAATCCTCTCATTTCCTCTTAATCTCCATATTGTCTAGCATAGCATGTTGCAGATATCAAACATCTCCTCCTCAATGTTGATAGTCGATGACAGGTCTTCAGTAGTGGATTTTTTTTTAAATTTTGTGAAGACATTGTCGGAATTTCAATGAACGTTTTTTTCCATATTGATATGAAATTTTTGTCTATTTTTCGACGCACGTTTGTCTATCCTTCGACCACATTTTTGTCGATCATTTCAAGTTGGACTAACCCATTTCATTGCAGCGATGCTTGTGCATTTAAAGATGGTTCTAGAGAATTTGATCTACATGAAGGGTGGAAATGGGGATTCAAGCTATGTAAAAAATTCATCTCTCCAGGTAATTCCATTAAACTGAGATAACATATCTTATAATTTCAAGTTGGAATAACCCATTTCATTGCAATTATGCTCATGCATTTAAATATCATTATGGCCATTAAGCTCATTCTGGAGAATTTGATTTACAAAAATGTGAGATCTATTGCGGGGGTGAGAGAGGTAGATAACATGTTTCGTATTGCATATTTGGGGTGTGCACCGAGAATGAATACTCTTCTAGTAGCCGACACCATCATCAGAGCTGTAAAATTAACTTTCATTCACCTTTCCATGAGTGTGCAAGAGTTCCAAGTTTACTTCGTTGATCTCCCATCAAACGATTTTAATACATTTTTCGAATGTTGCTAGCTTAAAAATCCTTGGCTCAGATTCAATGTCGAGTCAGTTCTTGGAGAAGGTGAAGGCCTTTTTGGATGCCTGAAAAATTATTCTCTTGTGATTTTCTAATACCAAGGATGATCTCTGGTTTGTGTAGGTTCTAGGTTGAAATCAATGTATAAGTACATATTCAAATGGTTTGGCATGAATCTCAAGGTTGCACTGGGAGAATCTGCAAGAGTTAAGTGTGAAATCCAGTTGGGTTTAGAATATGAAAGATATGTATTAATGAGTTATTCAATACTCTCTCGCAAATTAACTCGTGCACTTCAAAACTAATATCAAATCTGGAGCAACGTGTACAGAGTAAAGACAAAATTGGGAGTATTTCAGAAAAGAAAAAATAGAGTATAGGTAATAACAATTTTGAATTGTAAAACTGAGCTATTTTGAAGACACTGGGGAAACCCTAGGCCTGTTGGTTCCTAGGTCGTCGCCTCCCTCAGCCCTCCCGACGCCCCATGCCCTCTACGGATCCGGACCTGGATCCCCTTCCAGACCTGGTATCGTCCCTTGTGGGATCGTTTTTCCCTCCTCTGACGCAACCCAACACCTCTCAGTCTATCAAAAAATTGGAGCAGATCCCAAAAGTCTCAATCCCCAGAACCACAACGAGAAGAAAAGATCTTTCCTTCGCCTCTAGAGCACTTTTCAGTCAGTTCATGGGCCTTTGGCCCTCACCTCAATAAATAGATCTTTGGATTGAGCAGAACTGGAACCCCCTGGTTCAAGGACGTATGAATCATTTCTTCCTCGGTAAGGGCTTCTATATTTTCTATTTTGAGCTTAAATCAGACAGAGATATCATTTTCAGAAATGGCCCATATTTCTTTGGACCAAGAGGGTTATATTTAAACAAATGGACACTTGATTTTGATCCTAAAAACAACATTCCTTCAGTTGTGCCAGTATGGGTAAGGCTTCCACACTTGCCTTTTCATTGCTGGGGTGATGAAGTCCTGAAAAGCATAGGAGATTCCCTAGGAAAATATATTGATAGGGAAGAGCCTAGATCCAGTCTTTACTCCTGCGCCATGATCTGTGTAGAAGTAGATCTAGAAAAAGGGATCCTGGAAGCAATCAAGTTAAAGATGGAATAATGGATCCACATCCAAAAATTAGATTATGAAAAACTCTTGTTCAAATGCAAATCATGCCATGAATACAGACACTTTGCAAATAATTTCCCTAGAAACAAGAAACCCTTAGAAGTTGAAGCATATCCACGAGAAGATGGATGGCATCAGGTTCGCAATACAAACTCTAGCAGAAAAATTAATGGATCTCGTCCAAGACCCTCAGGTCCTTCACCCATAACAAAACCCTCATGACAAAACCCTACTCCGAAATCCTCGCTCAAAAAGGCTCCCTCTTTGCCCCCCAACCCTCCTCCTATCCTTAGTCATGACCCCTTTGATCCGTTAGCAGAAACCTCCTCAAAGAAGGACCCTCCTCCAGCCCCAAACCCTTCCTCTCCCCCCGATCCACCCCTAATCGACATCATCGATGAGTCATATACAGATGGCCCATCCATGGGGGAAGCACAAGGATCCACACAACAAGAAAATCCAGCCTCAAATCGGCATACTCAACATAATCAAGAAAAAGAAGAAGGGGATATCCCACCAGAGAAGCCAATAAAATCAGGGTGACGAACGAATAAGGAAGTTAGAGAAGAAGCAACCACTAAAGAAAAGGCTCAAGGAAAGCAGTAGACTATAGAACATACAATATACACATCAACAAGGAAAGCAGGAACTGGAGGAATGGAACACTCGGTCCACGGAAATTGAGCTCCCTCCAACCCCCTTTAATGATTTTTCTCTCTTGGAACTGTAGGGGCTTCGGTAGTAAGCTCAAAGCCGAAGCACTAAAAGATCTAAAATAAATGGTCAGCCCCTCAGTCATCCTTCTCCAGGAAACTAAATGGATTCTTCACCACTTCTTGAAGCAACAAACAAAATTTTCAACAACACTGGCCGAGCGGCCGTTAGCTCTCAAGGAGCCTCTGGCGGCATCACAAATCTCTGGAACAAACAAATATGGAGCTCCGAGGTAATATTTGAAACCCAAAATTGGATTTTAACAGTCCTAAAAAATAAGGATAATAACAACATCATTTATGTGGTCAATGTATACATGCCAAACTCTTACAAAGATAAAATGGCAACCTAGACCTCTCTCTCAGATATCTGAAACTCCATAGACACCTCTTCCTGTATAATCGAGGGAGATTTCAACACCCACCTCAACCCCAGAGAAAAAAAAGGAGGAAGAAAAGTAAGAGACCCCTTCTCAGAAAAGCTAACCGACCTCATTTCAGATTGGGACATGCAAGACATCAAACCCACTAAAGGAAACTACACCTAGAACAACAGATGGGCTGGCCCTCAACATATAGCAGCTCGCTTGGACCGTTTCCTCATTAGAAGAAACTTCCTTCTCTCCCCTTTTGTCATATCCTCCCAAATTATCCCATTTGCAATCTCAGATCACACACTTATTACCCTCTCCTTCCTCTCTCCTCGGAACTTTGGTCCCCTCTCCTTCTACTTCAATCAACTCTGGATGGATAACCCAACCATACTCTCTCTTGTTACAAAAACTTGGGTCACCTCCTTCTTTGGCTCCCCTAATTTCGTCTAGAAAAGTAATCTCAAATCCATAAAGTTATCACTCAAAGAACGGGTGAAAAATTCATTTACCCCCCTTAACAGGAAAAGAAAGAAACAATAGAGCAACTCCGAAAAATTCAATAGAAAATAGAATCTGAACCAGTAATAGAATCACTAATGAATCAAGAAAAAGAGGTGCAACAACATCTTCAGTTCATGCTACGCAGAGAGGAAGAACACTGGCGCCTGAAGTCTATAAGCCTGTAGATAAAAGAAGGAGACTCAAACACCTCCTTTTTCCACAAGCAAGCTCAATCTCGGAGGAAAAAAAACAAAGTTACCTTCATTACCTCTAGCACAGGGCATCAAATCAACTCCTACGAACATGTTAAAGCAAAGGCTTATCGCCATTTCAATAATCTATACCAACAACCAATTGAGGAATCAAAAAATATGGAGGCTATTTCCATGTTGGAAAACATCCCTAAGTTAGTTTTAGAAGAAAAAAAAATCAACTAACTCAGGATGTCTAAGAGGAAGAAATAGCCAAAGCAATCTGGATTTTGGATCCTGATAAAGCTCCTGGACCTGATGGATTTCCAATCAGATTCTATCGATCCTATTGGGACATCATCAAATGGGACTTGAAGAAAATTCTAAACTACACTTTGGACAAACATAAAGTCGGAGGGGAAACCAACTCTACCTTCCTCTCCCTCATTCCCAAAGAATCCAATCCCTCCAATTTCTCTCGCTTCCACCCCATCTCTCTCTGCAACTCCTCATACAAAATCCTCACCAAAGTTATCGCGAACCGAATCACCCCCTTTCTTACAAATTTAATCTCAGAAAACCAATGTGGCTTTCTTAAAGATAAGAAGATAACAGACAACATCATTCTAGTCCAAGAAGCCATCAATTCTAGCAAGAAAACTAAAATTCCAGGTATGGTCATCAAGCTCGACATGGAAAATGATTTTGACCTAGCCAAACATAGCTTTCTCTTCTCAATCCTCAAAGCATATGGATTCTCAGAAAACTTTATCAATTGGATTATATCTTGCATCAATACGCCCTAGGTTTCTCCTCTCCTAAATGGGTGTCCTGCCATTTTTTTCAAGGCAAGAAGAGGCCTTCGACAAGGTTTCCCCCTCTCTCCTTTTCTCTATATTTTTCTAGTGGACTCTCTTAGTTTAAAGTTGGAAGAGGAACAAAGAAAATGAAATCTCCCTGGTCTACTCATAGCAAGAGGGGTAAAATAGATAATTCACTCTCAATTTGCAGATGACACTCTCTTACTGAGATCAACCACAATCTGCACCACCAAATCATTCCAAAATATTCTCAACTCCTTCCTCACAGCTTCAGGTGGCAAGTTGAATATATCTAAATGCAGAATTTATGGATGGCACATTCCAGGGAACATAAAAGAACAAATCTCCAGAATATTCGGCTTCCCCATCATCACTACTTGGAATTATTTTAAATATATGGGAATTCCCATTTTCCTCAGCTCTTATGGTTCTCCAGCTTGGTTAGAAATCATTGGGAAAATATCAGCGAGAATTTAGAATTGGGGAGGTCATTGGCTCAACCCCACTGGGAAAACCATCTTAATAAAATTAGTTCTTTCTTCCCTCTCCATCTTTCAATGCTCAAGATTACTAGCTCCGGATCTCTAAGATGCTTTCTCTGGGTAGGCGTAAAAACGAATACGAAAAAAATCCACCTTATAAACTGGAAACAAATCTGCCAGCCCTACAACAAAGGAGGTTTGGCCATCAAGGAACTAGCACTAATGAATAGTTCATTGGGAGATAAGCTATCCCGAAGTTTAATCACGGGAAAATCAGATTGGTGGAAGCTATCTCTTCTAAACAAATACTTCCAATCCTCGAGACTTCAATGCCTAGATGGATCCATTCCCACCCTCCCAGGTTCCTCGATATGGAGCCTTCTCAAAAATGCTACTCCTCTAATTCAGGCCAAGATCTCATGGGCCCTTGGAAATGGAGACACAATACATATCTGGTGGGATCGTATCCTCAACTGTGAACCTATGAGTTCTCATGTGACTCTCCAGCCACTTAAAGTTGGTTTTGTNGATAAGCTATCCCGACGTTTAATCACGGGAAAATCAGATTGGTGGAAGCTATCTCTTCTAAACAAATACTTCCAATCCTAGAGACTTCAATGCCTAGATGGATCCATTCCCACCCTCCCAGGTTCCTCGATATGGAGCCTTCTAAAAAATGCTACTCCTCTAATTCAGGCCAAGATCTCATGGGCCCTTGGAAATGGAGACACAATAAATATCTGGTGGGATCGTATCCTCAACTGTGAACCTATGAGTTCTCATGTGACTCTCCAGCCACTTAAAGTTGGTTTTGTGCTAAGGGTTCTCCAAGATTCGGGATTTCTGCCTCAGGAACACCGATGGGGACTGGGAAAATTGGAAGTTGCCTAATCCCCCAGATTTTCTCAACCCTCTCCTCCCCATCTTCTTCAAAAATTTATTCGGCTACACCCCCTTTAATTTCTCCATCATAGACTCTTGAAGCTGGGGTGATAAATCGTTTTCTGTCAAGGACAGTTATACCCATCTTCTTTCTGAAACTCACGACCCCCTTCCCTCCAAAATATGGAAAGAGATATGGTCTGACCCCTCGTTACCCAAAATCAATACTTTTTGTTGGTTTCAAGAGGGCCATCTAGGGCCCCTCTCTTTGCCCCTTTTGCCTTGCAGCCTCAGAAACCATCACCCACCATTTTATGGATTGCAATTTCACTACCCAACTCTGGAACCTCATCTATCTCCCCCTTCCGAACCCTCCTCCTCCCCCAGGAAATTGGAATAACCTTGTTACCCTTTGGAAACAAAGATATGTTGGCACCTTCAAAAACAAAAAAAAGTTCACCCTTCTCTAGAGACAAATCCCCAAATTTTCCTGTTGGGAACTCTGGCTAGCTCGCAATCAAGTTATTTTTCACGAGAAGCTTCCCCCTATGCATAGAAATTTTGCCAAGATCTGTGATCTAATATCAGAATTTTTTAGATTCAAAGCAGTTGGTTTTGGCCCCCTAGGCATCTTGGAACCAAATGAAGAAGATTGGGTCACCCGCATTCGAAGGCCATCAAAGGCCACCCCTATCTCTCCTAGACAAGCCCCCAAACAGTAGGATTGGAAATTATGCCTTGACAACAACAAATTCTCTCATTGGAAAAGACAACAACATACCTTCCTTCTCTTCTTTGACAGAGCAACAATAGGTAACCCAGGGGTGGCATGTGTGGGGGGAGTCATCTATGATTTCGAGGGGAAAAAAGTAGTAGAGTATTCCTGGGGTCTGGGAAAAGAAACTAATAACAGAGCAGATATCCTCGGAGTATATATGGGATTGAATCTAGCTTAGGAGAGGAACACTCAAACTCTAACTATTTTGGGGGACTCTGAAATAGTCGTAAAGGAGCTTCGGGGCCGGTCAAGTTCGCCAAAAGGCCCTCTCAAAGGAATATTCTCAGTAATAAACTTGCCAAAGAAGAACTTCATCAACTTGATCTTCTTCCACATCTTGCAAGATCAAAATTCAGAAGTAAACAATTTGGAAAAAGTAGCAAAAATTCTGGAACAGAGCCACCTACTTACCAATCAAACCCCCTCTTATGTTTGGCTTCCTTAATTTCGCCCTCCCATTCAACCCTCCTTCTAACCCAAGGATAAATTCTACCCATCTCATTCCCCCTCTCCTAAACCCCCCAGCCTTTACTCGCCTCTCCTCCCTCCCCCTCTCTCACCCCCCCTCCCTCCCCCTCCCTTCCTCACCTCGACCCTCAAGACACTCCCTCCCCCCTTTCCCACGCCCTCTTTGTCCCCTTATTTTTTTGGCACACAACCCCTTCCCGCACATGTGCCTCCCCTCTCCCACCCCACCGCATCATCCCTCCCCCCTCACTCGAGACCCCTATTAATAAAGGATCCCCATCTGCATTTCCGAACGATCCACCATCACTCCCCTACGTCATCTCTGTCCTTTCATCCGGTGAAAAATTTCTCTCGCTCGTGGGCCACGATGGATCCCTCCACCCTTAACGGTATGTTGATCCTTGCCAATTGGATCCAGTCCAACTTGTTTATCTCTCTCGCCTAGATCTGCATCCCCTTCGGCTCTGGAAATCTCTCCCCACCTCCTTATTCTTGACTCTTCCTCCCATCTAGCCTTTGCTTCCTTCTACACAGTGCCTGCCCACCCCTCACTCACCACAACATCATGTGGCGAAGGTCTAGAGTCCCTTTCATCTGCCCAGTCTGCGCCATTGAAGAACTTTCCAAGCAATTCCAAGCTCTGCGAATAGACTGTAGGCGCATAGAAGAGTGTTCAGGCTCACGACATCATGAACTCCAATAGGAAAACCAGGTGATACGTGATAGTATGATCAATATTCAGTCTCAGATGTGGCAACATGAAATTAGACACAACTAAGAATTGGCAATTGTCCTCGGGGGGGTCAACCGAAATATAAAGCAGATAGGAGTAGTCACCCAACGTCTGGGAAATCCCCAACAACAAGCTCACTCTGTAGGTGTTATCACATGAACTTGTCAGGGTCTTGTGGGTTTGTGGTTTCCACCTAATTCTGTAATTTTTCCCTGTTTCTCTCCTTTTCACAGACCAAATCTTAATTTTTTTCCCCTTTGTCTTGTAAATTTTTCTTTGTTTTCCCTCGTTCGTTTGAATGACCTATTTTTCTTTGTTGTCTTACCTGAGAAGTCTCAGCCCTAAGTTTTGATGTTTTATCTAAGGTTGATCACTTTCCTCTTTGTCTCAGTCACTCCTCCCTATTTTCCCATCCCACAGCCGGTCATTTGAATCCTTGATCATGCAGGACACAACCATGGACACAAAGGGCGACATTCAAAGCAACCCATTTCAGGCTTAAAAGTAGCAGGTAGTTGTAATCCTTTAGCGGTGGAGATTTCAGGAACAGTCCAGATCAGCGGCCCATGGGTGTTTGGAAGTCCAAAGTTGTGCAAAGTATAGCGCCAAAGAAAAATTTCTAAAGTCCCCAAAGCTCCGAAGTAAGCACGAGTCGTTGATCTTGAAGGGAGCACGTGGCGTTCGATCCAAGTATCTGGGGAAATAAGCTTCGGTAGTTTTGAAGTGGGAAGTGTGTAAAAATTCTGAAGGGTCGAAGCCCAAAGTCCCAAAGTGAATCCGAACCATCTGTTAGCAGGGACATGCGGAAACCAATCTCTCACTTTGGGAGTTTTCCTCTGAGAAACTCTTCATGTTTCACATTCAAAAGCATTGAAGTCCCGAAGTAGATCTCGACCATCTAAATCCATACTACCATGCATCATCAGATCTGTCACTCCGGGAGTTTTGAAATGAGAAATGTGCCAAATTCCCAAAGAGCCGAAGCCTGAAGCATCAAATGAGTCCTAGGGATGATTTTAGGGGCTAAATTTCGCTCATGGGCTAATTTTCCATGGTTTTTCCAAAAATGAGATTCGTTATTTTAAAAATGATTCGCCCAAATTCTATAAGATAAAATTATTTTACCTTAAAAATAGCCAAAATTTTATAACAACTATATTAAATACTTAGAAATTTGAATATTTTTACAAAAATATTGCCAAACATTTATAGTTGACATATGCAGGATTAGTAAGATTCGCCAAGGTTTCTACATTTTAAATAAATTTCCATCCTTAAAATCATCCCTGCAAATGAACAAAGTCCTGAAGTCCTAAAACCTCTGGAAGTGTCGAAGCTCTTGAAGGCCCGAAGTGAATATGAGTCATTGATCAGCAAGGGCCACATGCCGACAGATCCATATTTCTAGGTAAAAGTGCATGGAAGAGGATGAGGTTTGAGATTTTATTTTCCTAGATCTCGGAGACCCGAAGTAGATCTCGGTCATCCAAATACATGAGACATGCGTCATCAGATCCATGAATCCGAGTAAAATCCCTTGGAAGTGCAGGTTTGAGTTTTGTTTTTCCCAAAGCCTAGAGCCGCAGATGGATCACAACCATTGATATTTGGAGGCCACGCGTCACTGGATCCTTAGCCCCAGATACAAGCGACATAAGACAATGGAGGTTTGAGGTTTGAAAATTTTGAAGCCCGAATCGCGAAGCAGATCTCGGTCGTCGATTCAAAAAGAGAAGATCTGATCCATCGATCTGAAGACTGCCAAAGTTGGGTCGTTGATCATGAAGCCTCATCTCAGACTACAAGATCAATGGTCGCACTCCATTGCAGGTTCAGAAGGTGCGCACGTTTTAAAATTTCAAGGGCGGGCCACAATCAGAACTGTGGTTTTTATAAAGGGACGTGTGGCGGTTCATGGTGAATTGAGGGGACAAAAGCAGTTTTCTTTCAAACCACCCTTGGTCGCGCCTGCAATCACGCAATTGCGTAGGGTCATGGACTTAGGTCACATTGAATAAGGAGAAAAGGAACATGAGCTAGTCCTTGAGCCCTGGAGAGCCAAATGTGTGGATGTCGTCAACATAGACAGTTGGCACCCTTATGATCTTGGCACGTGGCCACTCCCTGAGCATTAATTGTCATTCAATCTCTGAGAAAAGGCATCTAATGAAAGTAGAGCTGGTAATTGAAACCTCGGCTCACTCCATAAATGGAAGGCATGGAAGTCTTGGCCGTGGGAACTGAATCATCAGCCTGTGGTACCCCTGTGGACATATTTTCCTGCAAAACCCATGCCGATTTGAGCTCACGTCTGACAGAGGGGTGCGCGTTCTGTTTGACAGAAGAACTCACTAACGCAAAGCTTTGATTGTAGTCAGCAGGTCACACTCTTGGTAGTGGTGTATTTTTCTGAGTATAAATATATAGTTTTAATATTTTGTTATGGTCGTCAACTGGTTAAGAAGAGCTCCCTATTTTGTAATGTTTTGATGCTAGAACTATTCTCTAGTTATGTATCAGATGTGAGACTTTCAGATTAATAGAAGTCAACCTCTTTTCATCTCTTTGTAAAAACTGTGCTAAAACACTCGGGCATGGAGGATCCAGTCGAGGGTTTTTATGTTTTTGTAATGTAGGTTTGATTACAGTGGTATTGTGACCAATTTTAGTCAGCTTCCTTGTGCTCTTTTCCCCTCTTACACTGAATGGCTTGGGCATGGAAGATCCAGTCGAGTTGTTGTAGCTGCATGGTGATGTAGGTTTGATCATTATGCTATTGTGATTGTGTTGTTTGGACATATTTCAGTTTCTGAAGCTTGAGATTAAGAGTGATCTTGAGTTTGATTTTTTCTTCTCCTGCTTGAAGGCCTAATGCTCGTAGCAATCTTTCCCACCTTTCTTACTAATTCTTCCCTCTGTTCACACTTAAACTCAATTCACTAACTGAAGTTAGATGTGGCCCTCACTTCCCTATGCATCCATTGACCTCCACTCATATAAAACCAACATCCACCCAAAAATCTGATGGGTACTGGGCTTATCCTCCCGCAATCTGAGGGTGACTTGTAGTGCTAACAACAGGCACAGATGAATCTCGATTACCTTCAACCTTCCACTCAGTTGCTAGCAACGATCAACACATATCGATGGCACCGCGATTCTTATGTCGTGTTTGGGTAGAAGAGAATTAGACTCAGCACTACGCAGAAGCACACCAAACAGAGGAGAATCCAACAACTCAATAGGACGAACCAGGGCAGCCCTACATCTAGCTTTAGGTTTTTATGAATTGTAAATTTTTGTTGTTGTTAAATAGGTTTATTGCCATTTTCACATGGAAGAAATGTATCTTATACAAAACAATGGCTATATCTCTCTGCGACATAGATAGACACTTTTTCTTCTATGGAAGCAATAGAGGTGACCGCACCTTGCCACCTGTATATTTTTGAATTTTGGCAGTTTTTTGATATAATATAAATACAATCGTTTCTGTTAAAAAAAATATCTCTGGACCATTGATTTGGTGCCTGATCAAAATTGAACCATTGATGTGCCTTGATCAAATATGGTTTGAAAAATCATCTCAGGGTAGAACAATGTGGTTGCTAAAGTCAGCATAGTCCACATGTACACCTTCCATATATGTGCATTTACGGAAGCTACCTTCCATATATGCACATTTACAGAAGCTGCCTTCGATATATGCGCATTTACAGAAACCACCTTATGTAAATGCACATATATTGAAACACTTCCTTATATGGACATTTATGGAAGCAACCTTCTATATATGTGACTTCCATATATCTAGATATATTGTTAGGGACCTAACCTACCTAACCCATCAATTGGGTAAAATAATATATTTCCACGTAATAAAGGTCAATATTAATAAGGCCTAGCAATAAGGAGGAATAAATCAATTGTAAGAAGACCTAATAGAAGCTTCCACTTCTAGAAGGATCTTCCTCTAGATTGTTCTTTTGGATAGATAGATTTAGTATAAATAAGAGTAGAGGGTATGAGAAATTTTTTCTTGGAAAAATATTGTAATAGAGCTCTGCTCTACTGGAGATTGCCCCCTCGAAGAGGTAAGTGAACATTGTTTCCTATCAATAAAATTTTAATTCGGGTGTTGTTGTTCCACATAATTCATTGTTCCATTGTTATCTTTGCAATATTTCCGTATTGTGTTGCTATCTCGGTATTATTCTATGCATTATTTCTCTACTCTGCTAATATAATAGATCTGGTACCTTACAAGTGGTATCAGAGCACTTTCCTCAACAGAAAATTGTGGGTTAATTTTTTTCAGGGCAGAGACATATTCTGGCATCTTAAAGATACAAAGATCTATCGTTACGCGCATAAAATCACAGTCAAGGAGTAATACATGTAGGAAATACAAGAGGCACTCAAGTGCACATATGTTGGCCAGCCTTGTAACTCCTGTTGGTACCCCTTCAAGTGGTAGCACATCAAACAACACATGTATATGAACCGACCTAGATCTCATGGATCCCTCCATAGATAAACTGATTGAACACATGACTGATATAGTGCCACCGAGAACAAAACTTAGGAAGATACACCGGGAATGATCTAGCCTCCTTAGTTGGTGCCCTAGGATATTGGGCCAAGTACTATTGTTGGACCCCGCATGTATATCAGAGATCTATAGCACAAGGAAAACCCTTGTCTATAGAAACCCTGAATACCCTAACCCTTGGGACATAAACAAAAATAGAACATACAAGATCTATTGTCGCGCAATTGTGCCTTCTGCATTCTAGTTTCAAAATTACTACACATTTCTTCCTCTTAATCATTTGGGTATTTTTTCACTGCAATATTATTCAGGGTGGAGTATAACTCCACAAGAGTTAAAAAAAATAAAAATATCTGCAGGAGTATAGTGGTCCCGCCGGCACACTTATTTGGGACCTATCCCATTGGATTCCCCTTTTCTCCCTGATTGCAGTCATACCTTTCAGTGGACCCAAACCCTTCTCATCTTCCAGTCATACATGTATATCAGTGGACCCAAACCCTTCTCATCTTCCCTAATTTTCCACCTATTCTATTATATTCCCCCTCTCTCCCTGATCATCATAATACCTATCACTTATAAGTCCTTTTTGTGGCCCCACGCACCAATTTTTCTTTACCCGTAGTTCCCCTCTCTAAATGGCCACCACTCACAACCAAAACATGCAAGCTTCCTTCAATTACATGACATATGAGATTGCCTCTACCAATTCCCACCTTGCAAAATTCGAGTCCCAAGTCGAGCAAAAATTTGACACCATGGAAGCCAACTTCATGAACCAATTTAACACCCTCCAGTATGTTTTCAACCAGTTGTTGAACCGCACTTCAGTTCCTTCCTCCTCGGACCAACCTAATGTTGTTGATTCCTCTCATTCTCTGTATTTTCAATCCAACTCCTTTCAGTGTGACCCCTATCTTCCTCGCGTCAAGGTCAATAAATTTGATGGCTTCGATCCTATGGGTTGGGTCACTCAAATGGAGCATTATTTTTCTCTGCATGGTATTACTGATGAGTTGGCCAAACTTCACTATGTTGTCCTCTATATATATCTTGAATGATCGAAATGGTGGAAATGGTGTAAAAATTCACGACAGGGGTATATTTTCTGAACCAAGTTTGTTGTAGATCTCTATGACTGCTTTGACAATGATACTCACTATCTCGGTCATTTGACCAAGTTGAAATAGTCAGGCACAGTAGAATACTTTATATC
>SNQJ01S0077188.1:18326-32881 GCA_010110895.2 Picea sitchensis | reverse complement strand
TCTTCCTCTTTATCAAGTCTTATATATGCATTTGTTGTTGTAGAGGATGACCCCTCAAGAGGATCACCTTTTAATTTTTTCATTGTCCTGTGGTTTCCATTGGTCGTTTTTCATTTCCAGGAAGATGGTGCAACATTTCCTTTGCAACTAAATGGTAATATGGATCCCAACTACTATTGGGATGCTACTATAAATTCTGATATTGCTAATGAATATGATGATATATTGTTTTCTATTTTATTTTGTGAATCTATTATGTTAAATTCATTATAGACCACTAGAATACAATAGGATTACTGAAAACTAAAAAAAAATATTAAACACTATGATCTAGCACATATTCTGGGGATACTCATTATGTGGCTTTGTATCTTGCACTAGAAAACCTGTCAATGTTTTTATCCATTACTCTTTTAGTGTTTATCTTAGGTTTTTGTGGACTAGCTCTGGGACATGATTCTTTTGTGCTCATTGTTGTGACTCTAATCCCACTATGACTATACCAATTGTTGGTAGCATATGTCGTGGATTGAGTGTATCCCCAGCTGAGTATGCCTTTGGGGATGTTTAAACCATGCCTATGTTGGCATGATATGTATATTGACAGTATGGAGGAACAATCGGTGTCAATCTTTTCTTTTTCAATATATTAGAGACCACAACATGGAAAAATACAAGTTTGAGTGCATGTTTCTGAATAGGAGTTTGGTATAAAGCATTTACCAAAAGATTGAGGAATATTTGATCTCTTGTATTGGTATTCCCTAGTAGAGCACGAAAAGGGAAGGAAAGTATGGAGGAGTTGATTACCATATCCATTGCCAACAAGTTATTGAAAGGGTTTACTTTGAAGTTTGAGTAAACTGATTGTTTTGTTCTGCATATGTTCAAAGGGTCCCTAGTGTTAGCCTTTGCTTACCTAACTACAAGACATTTACAAAGTTCAAATCTTTTGTAAACATTCATTAGTTGTTGCTTCTTCCTTTGAAGACGAAATCATCTCTAAAAGTTGTCCTTTGTCAAAGGTTGAAAATTTCCATTCACAAATACTCTTATGGGGCCCTCCCTTTCTGCACTACTTTTAAGATACTATCCCTACTTATTGATTATGGTTACCATACCCATTTCAATGACTTCTTTTCTACATGTTTTATGGATTGAGTGGGTCATGAGAATCATGTTGACATTTTTTAGACCTTACCTACTGAAAAAAAATATAACCAAGATGAGGCAATTATAATATCAAGTTTTTCCTTTTTAGTTATATGCTAGATATGTTGCACAGTTAAATGCAACTTCTATGATATGCTTTTGAACAATAATTTCACTTCCATGATAGTTATGATAATAGAGAAATATCCTTTTTAGTTATGAATAGAAGTTGCTTAGTTGTCTTGACTGTTGTGTGCAACTTCATTTTAGAATGATAACTGTGTTTACTTATGGTACCTAAAATGATGTTGATCTATTCAGGATGGTGAAGTTTGGAATTTCAGTGTGTGTGCTTTCAACTTACATCAATGATATAAATTCCATATAGCTTGTCTTGGATATTTAGTTTGATAACACTATTGGAGGGTACAGTACTGAGTTTTCCATTGACAGAGTAGAATCGTATAGTCAAGCGGAGAGGTATTTCTTTAAGGGACCTAGAGGGAAGTTCCTACACTTATTGAAACTGGGGATTAAGATGTTATTGCATGAGAATAATATTTTGAAGATACAGTAAAGATAATGTTCAAGAATTCAGAAAGTGACAGTGACACAGAGGTTGGACACACGCGCAGTGGGAGACCGTTCATAGATGTTCCTCTTGCGAACCTATTTAAGAAAAATTACAGAGATGAGGGATTCTACAATGAAGAAGAGGCATATCTAATAGACGAAGAGAATTCAGAATCTGCAAGAATAGAGGAAGTACAGATTAAGAAACTTCGCCAAGGAGAGCCAGAAACTTTAGGAACTGCGCCTACTGTCGAAGTAATTACTATTACTCCTCATGTTGTTTTAGCATAAATAAGTAACCAGAGTAAACAGAGTAGTCGGAACAGTGAGAGTACTATTACCAGCAGTTTAGTACATACTCAGTCAAGAAACCAAGGAATATCTATGGCAAATGAAATGAGGTTACCCCTCTTCAGAGGAGATGGATCTGAAGATCTTGACCAACACTGGCTCTTATGCAAAGTTGTATGGAGCATTAAGAAAGTCATTGACAAAGGTATTAAGAGAACTCAGTTTAGTACTACCTTGAGGGATCATGCTCTGAACTGGTATATGAAGTTTTCTTCAGGACCTAGACATCGTAAATCGTTGAATGACATTAAGACTGCGTTGAGTGAAGAATTCAAGAAACCTAAGTTGGAGTCACGGTGCATTACAGAGATTAAAGAAATCAAGAAGAAGGTAATTGAGCCTGTTTGCGAGTTTGATCATAGGTTTAAGAATCTGACAGGTCAGTTGATTTTTCAGATTCCAGACAAACAGAACAAAGAATGGTTCATTGATTCTCTCTTGCCACATATCAGAGTTCCTCGGATGCAACAGAAAGTCATTTCGCAGGCTGAAGCATTGGAGATCGCCATGAAACTAGAAGAAACCCCTATAGGTGAAGCCAACCCAGGTATTAGGCAAATCTTGAATCAGTTAACCAGTTTATCTTTTCCTTTATATGAATAAAAATAAAGGAAAAGATAAAAGAGAAGATATCTGGTGTATCAGATGTAAATCGGAGGGCCATGACAAAGAGAATGTCCCTCTATTTCATGAATACTTGGCCTCTGGAGCACCTAGTCCTTTGAAGAAGTCCATTTTACCTTAGTGTGAGGTATGTAGAACTAGACATCACCCTGGTGAATGCTATTATATGCAAAAATATGTCCAGACACCTACCGATATTTACTGCACATTTTGCAAGTCTGTGGGACATGATGAGAAGGATTGTAGGGCTTATGACCTCATGCATGAAAGATCAAGGGATACGTATAGGATTCAAGGAGAAACACAACAAGAATAAAATGTTGCGCAATTCAATTCCCCAGGTAGAGGAAACTTCAACCCTCGCGGTGGATTCAGGGGAAGAGGACAAGGTGGAGGCACGGGTCGAGGTAGAGATCATTTTATTTGTTATAACTACGCACAGCCAGGACATTTGGCAAGGGATTTTCAAAACCCTTGTACCACTTGTAATTATTGTAACTCCTTTGACCATGTCATTGAACATTGTCCAGTGTTGTTAGCCAAAATCCAAAAGAGACGAGGAGGAAACCAGTAAGTCCAATTGATATCATCAAAACCTCATGGTGAAGAACCTAGAGTCATTGTTATTACTAGAGGAGGTGTTGTTACAGGAGAAGACAGAGTGACTCCTGGAAAGACTGCAAAAGGATCAGGGATCAGAAGAGCTATAGAGAAGGCACAATTGTTTGATCCAATGAGAGAGTGGCATACTTTTGAAGAGGAAAGGAAAGAATTTTTAGAAGTACAAGCTTATTCATATAAGGCACAACCAGAATTAAGGGAATGTGTAATGCCTCTGGCATTCGATCAGTCTGCCTCTCCCAGGAAAATAAAAGAGGTAAGAAATATTATGGAATTCTTATGTACCTGCATTAATTTGATTAAGGATGACAGAGTTGTACAAGAGCTACATTACTTGATAAGACAGTATGAGATAGGAAGGGTATATCCTCTGTTGAATAAAGAAGTACATCAAGTATCTAGGAAGAGAAGGACAAACAAGGAATTACACCTTAGTGCTCAGATTGGAGACTATGATGTGGACTATGTGGTCCTCAACTTGGGATCAGAAGTCAACGTGATGACAAAGCAGACTCGGGCACTGATGGGAAAGCCTAGATTGATTTATTCCCCTATCAGACTCAGAATGGCTAATCAACATGCGGTGAGCCCCTTTGGAAGACTAGAGCATGTTCCTATAGACATTTATGGGATAAGGACATTTGCATATTTTAAAGTGATTGAAATTGTTGATGATAGTTGTCCATATCCTTCACTATTAGGAATTGATTGGGCTTTCAACAATTCGATTGTTGTTGACCTAAATAAGAGAATAATGACATTTTAGGGTAATGGCCTTAAAGTCATCACACCTCTGGACCTAGATGAAGGTTGCAGATACACAAAACCTATCAAGGAAGAAGACCATGCATATGAGCTAGAGAACATCTACAAGATAACAACAAGACACCAAGATTACATTAATCCTATAGCAGACGCAAATCTCAGCTGGAGAAGTGAAAGTGCATGTTCATCAGATTCAAAAGAGGCATTAGAAAATTGGCAGAACATGATGTATGAAGTCTCCACACGACAATGTGCCAGAAATATTCCAACATTTGATGGTTTGAATCACCTAGATACATTTCTATCTGAATTTGAGAAAATGGTACCATTACAACAGAGGATGTTGGAATTGGATGAGGCATTGAAGGCCACACCAGCTATATGGTGGGGAGAACATAAGAGGAACATCGCAGAGTGGACACAATGTCACACCTTATTAACAACGCGCTTTGTAGACCAAGTTGAAGGATGTAAAGTTCATTACACAGGTTAGATTTATCCTAAGTACCACGTGTGAAGTTGTGAGGAGGCCTGGGGAAACATTCCTAAAGAACAGTGGGTGCATAAGTTCATTAACACCTTGGATACTACGCCTTTCAACTGGAATCTTCAAGATGAACTATGCCTCATCACTACAGGTTGGTATGGAATAATTCAGAACTTTATAGCTACATTTTTATTTGAGATTCAGTACCATACAGTAGATCAGGCTTTACAAACTATGAGACAAAAGGTCTTTGAGGAGGCACCTAACCTCCCTTTTACCCAAGAAGGAGATGAATGGATTGTGCCTCTTCAATAGTTACAGGATTTCTACAATATTAATGTTGATGAGGATGATGACCTTAGAGATGTAAACATTTAATATATTGAAGGTCACAAAGACATAGAAGGACCAGGGATTGAACTATCGTTTATTGGACATCCCATTAAAATTAAGAAAGTTAATATTGGAACAAAGGAAACACCTAAATTAGAAAATGTGGGAGACTATTGGGACGATGCTACTATTAGAAAGATAACAAAACTATTGCATGAATATCAGGACTTGTTTCCAATCAAGTTCATACACATGAAGGGAATTAAAGGGCCCATGGAAGAAATGAAGATCCCCTTAAGACCAGATGCAAGACCTATCAAATAGAGACCTTACATACTGAATCCCAAATACAAGCAGAAAGTTAGGATTGAATTGGATAGAATGTTGAAAGCAGGAATCATAGAGCCTGTTGAAGAATATAAATGGATTAGCCCTATGGTGGTCCAAGATAAGAAGACATGAGAAATCAGAATTTTTGTAGATCTAATAAAGATGAACGATGCATGCCTACATGATCCATTCCCTACACCCTTTACCGATGAAGTTATAGATAATGTAGGAGGAAAGGAGGTCTACTCATTCACAAATGGATTTTCAGGGTATCATCAGATAAGGATTGCTAAGGAAGATCGGCATAAGACCACATTCTCAACAGAATGGGGTTTGTTCTAGTACATTGTAATTCCCTTTGGGTTGAAGAATGCACCAACCATCTTTTCCAAGGTGGTGGTCAAATCACTTAGGGACTTTATACACAAGTTCTTGGAAACATATTTTGATGATTGGACTGTTTTTAGCCTACTGAAAGACCATATTGAATATTTAATATTGATGTTAGATAAGTGCAGGCAATGTCAGATTGCCCTAAATTTGAAAAAATGTATTTTATTTTCACTCTTTGGAATGTTTCTCGTGCACATTGTGTGTAAGCAAGGGTTGTTGGTGGATCCTTCCAATATTTCCATCATTGTTGATCTACCTCCTCCCACTTCAGTTAGACAACTTCACACTGCATTGGGGCACACTGGATACTACAGGAAGTTCATTAAGGGTTATGCACAGATAACAACACCTATGGAGAAGCTCTTAAAGAAAGATAGCAATTTCCAATGGACAGAAGAATTCCAACAGAGCTTCGACACACTAAAACAGAAAATGGTTACTACGCCAATCTTGGTTTTTCCATATTGGAGTAAGGAGTTAAATGTTCATGTCGATGCCTCATCCATTGCATTAGGAGCAGTTTACGCACAGTTGGGTGCAGGAGACATTGACCACCCCATATCCTTTGCTAGCAGGAAGCTTTCTACAGTTGAGAGGAACTACACTGTGACTAAAAGAGAAGGCTTGGCTATGGTATATGTGTTACAGAAGTTTAGACACTATTTGCTGGGAGGACATTTTAAAATGTTCACTGATCATTTTGCATTAAAATACTTAGTCAACAAGCTAGTGTTGGGGGGAAGAATATCCATATGGCTATAATTATTCCAGGAGTATGACTTTGAAATTGTGGTCAAGACAGGAAGAATGAATAAAGGACTTGATCACTTATCTAGGTTGGAACATGGAGAGGAACCTACCAGTTTAGAGGATACACTACCAAATGCACAGTTGTTGGCCATCATGAAATTCGATGATCACTTCGCCAAGATAGTTCAGTTCCTGTCCATGGGAATGGCACCTCGTGAACATACAGTTATGTAGAAGAAACAGTTGGCAGTCCACGCTGCATATTTTTAACTCATAGTTGGGCAGTTGTATAAGATGGGACTAGATGAGATCTTGAGGAGATGTGTTATAGAGGCAGAAATACCATTGATTCTTGTAGAAGCACATGAAGGCATCGCAGGAGGACAATATGCAGGGAAAGCAATAGTGTAGAAGGTTCTCAGAGCTGGCCTCTGGTGGCCTACTTTACATAAGTATTCTAAGGAATACTATAGAGCCTGCGATGTATGTTAAAGAGTAGGAAATCCTTCTTGAAGGGACGAGATTCCTTTAGCACCACAATTAACATTAAAAGTATTCAAAAAATGGGCCATTGACTTTATGGGACATATTAACCCACCAGGAAGGCGCACAGGAGATCGATACATTATCACTACGACGAAGTATTTAACCAGATGGGTAGAAGAAAGAGAAGTTAAATATTGTAGTGAATCTACAGCTATGCAGTTCATCTTTGAGGATATTATAACCAGGTTTGGATGCCCGAAGATCCTCATGAGTGATCAAGGAACACATTTCATCAACAAAACTATTGAAGCCTTGACTCAGGAATTTGAATTTCATCATCAAAAGAGCACTCCATACCACTTTCAGGTGAATGGTACAGTCGAAGCTTTCAATAAGATATTGGGGACAATGTTGACCAAGATTTGTAGTGTTAACAGAGATGACTATGATTTAAGAATTCCAGTAGTATTATGGGCCTACATAACTACTTGCAAGAATTTAACAACGTAGACTCCATTTAAGTTGGTATATGGCTTGGAAGAAGTGGTACCTATGGAATACTTGGTTCCTAGCTTACAAATTGTAGCATTTTCAGGTATGGATGACATTGGCGTTGTTCAAGATAGGCTTGCACAGTTGGGATTTCATTAGCAGGTACAGAAAGAAAGAGAAAAGGCTTATCACGACAGACATATCAAGAGGAGGGCATTCAAGCAGGGATACTTGGTATTGTTATATGACAACAAGTTCATGAATCATCCAGGGAAGTTCAAAACACATTGGCTTGGGCCATTTGAGGTTTCCTATGTTACAAAAGTAGGAGCGGTGCAGTTGAAGACCCTTAATGGAGAATGGAAGGAAGGTTTCATAAATGGGAGCCAGTTGAAATTGTATTATGAAAAATCGTTGCCTCATAACTCTCAGTAAAAGCAAAGGAAGAAGGGTCTAGGTACCAGGTGTAGTTGAAACTGGGTACCAAACACAGAAAAGACAGTTTGCACAAGAAAGGGAGGGATCGAGCAGAAATCACAGGTTTCTTCTCGCATTCTAAAGTCTAAGTAAAACAGAAGGTTCAGTCTTGCAGTGGCTCGGGACGAGTCACTTGTGAGTGTTGGGGGCTTGTTGGCCCTTATTTGTGTAAAGAAGTAAAGATTAAGTAAAAAAGGAGAAGTACAAACTGTGTGGAAGGTACATAAACTGAGGAAGGGTCGAAGTGGGTAAAGAAGAAGAAAAGAAGGAGTGAAGTGAAGGAAAAGATATCCATTGGAAGATAAGATCAAGGAAGATAAAGGATCGAAGAAGAAGGATCGTGGAAAACTCAGCAAGTGGAAAAAGACATCAACAAGTGTCGTGGAGCACCTCATGGAGAAGAAGGAAAGACAGGTTGGCGAAGCACTTAAAGCCCAGGTCAAGTTAACCTAGGATTTTGGCACCTAGGGTTTTGACATCTATAATTTTCCATGTAATGTATAAATAAAGGTCTAAAAGACCTGGGAGGGTTCATTCTAAGTGGGTTGGTTAATACTATGATTGTTGTTATTCATTGTTGATTATTTTTGTTGAGAGGAGTATTGAGACTGTATTGTAAGATCATCAGCTGGGTGTGAAGATCAACCCTGTATCTAGGTGCGCAAGGAGGGAAGAGAGAGAGAGAGAGCTAAGTGCACATATAGAACTATATGTTTCCATCTAATATATCAAGAAACACAGTTATGTGGATGTAGCCCTAGGGAGAGGGTGAACCACGTATATCTTGTTGTTATTTTTGGTTGATGTTGTGTTATTTGTCATCTGATATATTGTTATTGCATCATTGTGTTAGATAGGAGATATAACTTGTGAAGTAGGCTTAAGAGGGATAAAGAATAAATATATTGTTGTGTGTTGTTGTCCTGGATCCACTTTGCATTTCCTCTGGTTGTAGACACCTCTGTCCTGCAATGCCCTATCGCTACTTCGAGTGAGACTGCATCTGCTTCGTAGGTGTTGCCGAAAGGGCCAATAGTTAGGGTTTTTTGGTGCATTGTTATAGTTGAACCCTAGGTCTGCCCTTGTGCAAAAACATATCCTATTTATAATGAAAGGATTATGTTCTATTTTTAATTTAGATCCTAATCAATTCCTCAACAAACTCCTAAGATCTCTCATATCCACAATATCATGGAGAGATCACTAGAATCCCTCATTACACCTAATCATTGGTTCAAGATCTCTTTGTTTCATGAGATCTTCATACAATTCCATTTAAATTTCCTAAACTTAATTACAATCTAGGATAAGAAAAGAAATTAAATTAAGGGAACCCACTCCCTTTAGTAAAGTTTGTAAATACCTCTTAGGCCTCTTCCCAAATAAGTTTTTGATGAGATTTCTCCTACATCAGAATCCCAAGGAATAAAATGTTGCATGATCTCCTGATCATGATTTGATGTTGAACTCATCCTGGATTCCATATTATATGTTGTCAATTTCCATTCTCTATACCTGCACATTCAACAAACTTATTACAAAAAAAAAAACTTGAGAACAATCCTTGAGTTCATTCTTAAATTGAAATACACATTGATCTTCTTTTTGGGTGTACATTTCTGTCACATGTACTTCCTCTTGTACTTGTTGTCCTTCACTTGCAATTTTCTGATCATAATCATCAATCTGATTATTGTCCCAAATAATAATTCTTGGTTCTGCATAAGCCTCTACATGACTTTCCAAAGCATAATTATGTTATGTCCTTCCTTGAAAAGTGTCAACATAAATTTCTTCATGAAATTCTTCATCAGTCAGCCTCCTTCTTTTCCTTTTTGTATGAGATAACAATATCTCTTCTTTCACTGGATTGAGCTTGTCCAATATGCAGATTTACCATGTGGATTTGAAGAATGACCTCCCAAGAAAATATGGAAGATGTTAGAGAAGCTATTTTCCTCCAAGGACCTGAATGATAAAGTGCTCAAAAAACATGAATCTTGCTTGAAGATGCTAAAAGAGGAGTGTGGGGCAGGTCATATCAAAAACTGAAGTTTTTTATAAGTCTGCTTGGTAGAATAAGAGGTAAATTTGATGCAAATGATGTTATCACCACACTATTTAAGAGAATGACACCAAGCTATGGTAATTTAATATTTTCACTTTGGGATCGATCGTCCTTGACATTAGATGCAATAATAAAAAACCTCCTTGAAGAGGAAAGGAGGATGGAGAATAATGACAAATTTGAAGTGGCACAAAACAAAAGAACTATTTGCAAGGAAGAAGAAATCTAGATGAAACAAAGCCAATAATAGTTCAAACTATAGATAAAGTTGTGATACAAAAAGAAGGAAATGAAAATGCTTCCATTGTGGGAAGTAGATCCATAATGCATGAAATTGTGCCCCTACTGAATAAGAATCATGAATCTAATGTTAAAATAAACACTACAGTCGGTGCTAACAACAATAGGCTATTTTAAGCAGTCAAATGGATAAATAAAAAGGTAACCTAAAAGAGGAGTCTTAAATTTTAATTATTCCTCCATCTGAGTATCAGGTGCAAGAGGCATATAAGTGGTGGTCAAAGAAGGTTCCACCTAGTTGAATCAATGATTTTAGTCGGGCAACAGTTTTTTCTTTTCACGAAAAAATAGATAGAGATTCAACCTTCCAGTAAGATCGTAAATGGAAGTCCATATGTACCCATCAAAAATTATTAATGAGGTTAGAGTGTACCAATACATCATAGAGTTGGGGAAGCCATCCATCAAAATATATATCAACTAGGTCAGACCTATATAAAACCAGGCCTGATATTTGCAGATAGACACCACAACATATGTTGGAACATTATTTGCAACAATGATTATGAGGAGATACACTACATAGATGGGTATTATTTGATTTAGATTTTTGTTCTTTATATCAGCAGGTAGCCTATGAAGCATTTATATCTACTCAACTATAATAATAATAATTTGTGGTGTATTGTATAATAGATCTTCATAAGCTGGGAAAGAAACATTCAATTTGGCCAAAGGTATGAAAATTTGATATATGTCCCAAGATATCATATTTATCATGGTCGATAACCTTGAAAAGAAACATAACATCAAACAATATCTATAAACAAGATCTTATGAGAGCATCTCAATGTGTGATGTGCCTAAGGGAATCAGAATCCCTAAACCATCTATTTGTTAGCTACTCTTTTGCCAATACTGGGAATGAGTATAGTGAAAAGGGTGAGATGAAATAGCCTCCATCATGATGACATGGGATATGATACTCCATATGTGGCCTAAAGGTAATTTTAAATTAAAAGTAGGTACTAGATTGTGGGGCAATTCTCCTAGGCATGATAACATGGAACATTTGGATAGAGAGAAATATGATAATATTCCAAGGGGTTGAAATATTTCTTTCAAATCCAATAAAATATCACAAGAAATATCAGTGAAACCATTACTTCTAAAAAGTGATCATAAAAAGAACTTAAGATAACCTCAGAGGATAGGCACAAACTCAAGCTCTAGCAAATTGAAATCTCTAATCTTAATCAGTCTGTGTTTTCTGCAAAACTAAGGCTCAAATATGTAGTCATATATCTCTAACCATAAGACATTTTACAAAATTGAGAGAGGTGTTTGTTCTTTGGTATGTTTTTAACAAAAACCTCCTCCATTTTTCAAAGCTACTTTCCCATTTGTTCAAAATATTCTCTGCAAAAATATGTCTAAAATAGGACTTTGCACAATAAAAAACATAGGCTGTGAAGATGTGAATGTATATCTCATGATGTAATACCTATGTAAAATATGAAGTAGGTTATTGTACTTCAGCATATAAGGGACACAAACCTCCTCTAGTTTCTCAATTTTTATCTCTTATTGGCCACAATCGGTTTGGCAAAAAGATGGCTAAATAGGACATTTCTAGAAAATGTGCCTTCAAAGATTCTCAAAGTGACATGTTTTGAGTAGATTGCTCTTGTTGTGCAAAAAGTGAGTTTATTGGATTCTCTGAGTATGCTTGGATGGTGTTGATGGTGTACTTTGGCTAGTAGGTTGACTAGCAAAAGACAAAAAGAAATTTGACTGAATGAATGTCTCCCAAGTGGTGTTCATTTGTGCAAGCTTATGCAATACAATGATTTTGATGAGGGAATGGTGAAAAAGGATGGCTTGATGATCACTTTGTCTATGTTGCACCTTCTCTTCCATTTTAGTCAAGCTCTTGTACAGGTAGTAGGATATGTTAAGTGGTTTTAACCCTGTGAAATGAATGAGCAATCTAACATGATACTTGTACAATTTTGAAAATCTACCCTCACATGTAAAATAATTCATAATGAACCTCATAAATGGAGAAAACTTCTCAAGGAGATGTCCAAAAGGAAAAAAAAAATCCTTAATGATGTCTTTGTAGTGACCTTTGATGAAGGGTTTGTAGTTTTGAACATCCAAGTCTAGGCTCTTAAAACACTTTTCCCCACTAATTGGTATCCATGTGGCTGAATGCCGACCATGTTGGTATGACTGAGATAATGATGATGAAATTTCATTGATGACACATCCCATTGAGTGATGGAAATGACCGGAACATGAATTTTTTTTAAAGGAGTAGTAATAGACCTAGAGTCCTAGACACACTAGTCAGTGACCAAATTTTTATTTTGAAAACCTAATGAAATGATAAAAAATTGACTTGAGACCCTAACAAAAACCTTGTAAGAGAATATTTGATAATTGGTGATAGGAAGAATTGACTGACACTAACACAACCATAGAAACCATTGAGTTTTACCATTAATACATGCATAACATTGTTCATAAACTAAAACAATTCTCACGGTGATTATTTCCCTTCGGATTAGGCCCACGTTCATCATTGTCTCACTTGAAATCAATAAATGTGGGTCCCCAACCATCATTGTAGGTCATTAAAACCAAAGTTGATAATAAAAACATACTACATCAATCTTCAAGATCTTTGCATGATCCTGTTCCACCATTCATTTTCACTTTGAATGGACATTTCTTTGTTCATTTGCCTCGGCAAATTCTCCTTAAGAGTACCAACTGCCAACAAATTCATCTCTATGGTTGTTGAAAGGGAAATTGTAGTCAATAATGGATATAGAAGCATTATAAGGTTGTAGTCAATAGATAGTATAAGACAACTATCCTGAAAATATAAAATGGTTACAAGTTGAAGATTAACATGAGATAATTAATGTTGTTAATTGATAGATGTTGAATCATAGAAACTATATACATTAAAGGATAAGTTAGAGAATTTGATTTTATAAAAAAAGATAATAAATATAAATACATACATATATTCTATACTTGCTAGGAATTTTACTAATTTTATATTATTTTTCTTGTAGGTTTGACTTTTGGCTTCTAGATCAATTTGAAATTTCGATTGTGGAATATTTATTGAGATGTCAAACATCGATCGTGGGAAGAAAATATCAAGACAAAATGATCTATCATCATACTTTCAAAGACCTCAATCCAAGGATCCACATTCTCTTCATTCTTCGAGCTCTTTTGAGCAACCTATCACTGAAATAGATGTCAACTCTTATGAGAATGCATATAATATCCAAATAATAAATAAGGAAATATGTCCCTCTGGTGATCAAAGTGAGATAAATGTTTTTTCACCAGAAATTGGCAGTACAAGTTTCGAAAATATTTCATTGGAAAAGAACACAGCCAATTCACGGAAAAGACAAAAATGCCAATGGGACATAGGGAGAGTCTTCCAACCAGATTGGGTCTCAAAATTTCCATTTATTGAACCATTACCTCCAAAAAATGAGAAAGAGAAACCAAAAGTTATATGCAATATATGTAGTTGGAAACTTGGCACACCAATGACATTTCAGATGAAGTTAAATACAATTGAGAAGCATGTAGGAAAGGTGTATAAAAATAAAATTGTGATGGCGAGGAGAAATCTATTGTCAGATGGAAATCTTTTGAGGAATGTCGACATGTCAAATATGTTGATGAATATAATGAATATTTAATAAGTAAGAAAAAACTCGAGGCAGGTGGAGGAAGCATCACATCTCTATTTGAAAAGACGATGGAAATAAATTTGTTATCCAAGACAATTCAATTAATCACTGTATTTCACATCTTATCTAAAGGGCGTCCTATGACATATTATCCAGATTACATGAAATATATATATTTTCTTCAAATGCCAAACTTTCCATCTTCTCATTGGTCTTTAACGAGTGGTTTGGAATGGGCAAAATATCTAGCTCAAGTAGAAAAGGATGATATGAAAGAGAATATTGCAAGTGCTAGGTTTTTGTCATTGTCTTTGGATGAGGTTACAACTATTGATAATACTTCATCGATTTGTATCAGTATGTATTGTTGGATTACTGAGAGGGGGGGTGAATCAGTAATAGCATAATTATAATCCTTTTTCTTCAAATGTTATATCAATGTAGAATTATTATACAATAATGAGCATTAAGAAATAAATAATCACACATATACACAGTACACCAGTGTTTTACGTGGAAACCCAAATCGGGAGAAAACCATGGAATGTTTTTTCTTATATGTCTTGAAGAATTACATTCATTGAAAGCACTAACTTCCTATGTTTTCCAGATGCAACTAGAAGGAGGCTCCAACCCCCTAGATTCTCAGACTACAACCTGAGGGAAGCTCCAACTCCTCAAT
>SNQJ01S0077188.1:0-18316 GCA_010110895.2 Picea sitchensis | reverse complement strand
ATCTCATTATTCCACAATTAAGCATGGGTTCTCTTACTCCACAAAGTGTCTTCCCGTGAGGGCTTTCACCATAAGGGGACCACTTTGGAGTTCATCCATATTTACTTCTTATAAGCCATGACAAAACAATAATGATTCATATTTACATCAAACAATATTGGGTCCATTACCCAAACCTTTGTGCTACAGGGCTTTCTTCAAGGGTTGACATAAATGACAACCAACCTTAATCAACATGTATATGGTTAATGACCATATTAGGCATTCCTATCTACTTGGGGTTCATAAAATGAAGGTGAATTCTACAACTAAAAATATTTATGAACTTGTTAATAATAGTTTGAAGGAAAGTGGTGGTATGGATCCTTTAATGATTGCAAAAAAAATTGTATGTGTTGGAGCGGATGGAGAATTAGTAATGCAAGGACAAAGGAATGGCCTTTGTGTTAGACTACAACTATCAGCTTCATCGTATATGTTGAGTATTCATTGTATGGCTCATAGGATGAATCTTGCATTTAAAATACTAAGCAAGTTTCCATCGGTTTCAAAAGTTGAATATCTTGTACGAGAGGCTTATGCATATTTTTCTCGTAGTCCCAAACAATTTTCAGAGTTTAAAAAATTTGTCGAAGGTGTTACAAATGGAAACAAGCTATTAAAATATGTTGATACAAGATGGGTCATATTGATTGTACCAGCTCAAAGATTATTTAGTGAGTACCAGTCCTTGGTAGGGGTGATGTATGAACATCGCTTCAGTGTAGATAAATCTCAAGACCTTCTCTTTCGACTAACTAACATAGAGACATTATTAACATTGGTTGGAATTATTCCTATGCTAGATGAAATGAATGTCCTCGTGAAAATGTCTCAAAGTCTCACAATGTATATTTCATAATACGCAAATGACAAAAAAATCGCATGCCTTTCATTGGATAATTTGTATACAATGCCAGAGTCTTTCACAGGTCCACGGTTTACAAATTGGACTACGATCATTGATATAGAAAATATTGAAAATTATTTGAAGCTTGATGAAAAAGGTATACTATGTATGGAAGTGTGTGGGTATATGGTTCCTTTTCATTATATTGATAAGACTGGATGAACCACCAAAGAGCGCCCTGTGTCAAGAGACCTTTTCAACAATGTTGTCATTTCAGTGAAACACAACTTGATAGAAATTTCAAAATCACTTTCATCGAAGATAAGAGAACGATTCCCTCAATATGAATTGTTGGAGGCCATGTCTTTGGTGTACCCTGAATATTGGAACAATATAAAATGTCAACCTACTTTAAAACGTGACTTTGTGGAAAAATTAAATACTTTAGTGGACCACTTTTGCAAGAAGGTTGAGATACATGGAGAACAGGTTGAAGGTATTTTGGATCAATCAAAATTGTTTCAACAAGCCACGCGCTTCGTTGAAACAATGTGGAATCAATTTTTCACTTTGGATAAACCTCTAGAATATGGTGAAATAACAAGATTATGGAATATTTTAGGTGCTAACCAATACTTATAGGAAAACATATCCGAATATTTCAAATTAGCGGATTGTGTCAAACCATGATATTGGGATCAGTGGAGGATGAGAGAATGTTTAATGCACTATAATTTTTTAAGTCAAATATGAGGAACAAGCTTGATAAACATATGGATATATGTTTAAGATTATATGTAACAAAGTATGACATTACCATAATGATAGTCCATCTCGAGAGGGTCTTGTTCATAACGAAGAAAATGAGCACCAAGATGAGAACTAGGAAATTGATATACTGTAAGATTTGATCTAATCCAATATATATGAGGGCCTAGGGGACACTTATTTCGGTATATGTGTTCCATTGGTAGTGCAATAAATAGTGAATGGAATAGCACAGATGATGTGATTCTTGTGATACGTTCTTCCTCTATTTTTGGAGTAGGTTGGAAATTCTTTATCATAACAAGATTACTATATGCCAATTTGAGGATTCATTTCAGGTAAAAATATGTTCTATAATTTATATTTTGTGTTTTTCATTGTAACTTTGGAGCCACATTTTCTTGATGCAAGTTATTTTAATATTGATGTTTTGATATTTAACTATTACATTGTCTCTTTCTTGTATGTGACAAGAAATGAAGTTGGAATTTGATGAAGATGGGACCTATCTCTTCACATAGATAGTGTCTTAGTATTAAAGGGTAGATACCTGATTTAACAAGAATTTCGCTAAGCAAGAATGGGCTCATTCAAGTAGATGAAATTTATTTGATGTCTTTCTCTAATATGTTGATAAATTTTAATGTTTTGTTTGTTTGTTGCATTTTGGAGCATTTTGTCAAGTTTGGAATTTTGTGTTTATTTTGGTTAAAAATGTGTTAGACCCTTGGATGCTTCTAGTTCTGATTTGATGTTTGAATGAACCTTTTGTTATGGAATGATTAGCTTCATCTTATTTCCATTGAGTCAAGGGTTTGGGTTAAAGTTAAAGACCTTTGTTGAGTAAAAAAATGTTTTTCATATTTTTGTCATGACATTTATTTGAGAAACATATGGTCATAGGCTTAATATATGCCTTTAGTTATTTTGTGGGCACTCAATGTGTTCTCCATAATTATGATTATTTTTTTAATATGTTTGATAGTCAAGGAAAGATTTTTTTATTTCCTTTCATATTTTGGCATGACTTGAGCATCTTCACCTTTTAGGATCTACTATGTTTATTTTGTGTTTTCTTTGAAAATACTTATTGATTATTTAGAAAGGGAAATGAGATCTACTTAGCTAAGCGAAGAGAAAGATATTTTATGCATTAGGTTCCTATACATACATCATAGGAAACCTATTAGCATGAGACCGACATTCCTCTAATGCAATTATACTTTCATAAATATGGTGGTTGAATTTCAGATTCCATAAAGAATGTTAATCAAACCCCTTTGTTGATTGGATAAATACCTCCATTACCCATACTTTACTGCCACTTACCTTTCAAACCTCCATTCCATACCGTGAATAACAACACACATTGTCTTGTTTGTCTTTTAAAGTTTGCTTGGTTGAAATATTAGTGTATGCCCCATCAATGAATTGATGTTTAAGGTACTGATGGTTGTATTACTCTTCAAAGCATCAATGTTAGGCCAATGACCAACACTATGAAGGTGGAAGTGAATGAAGGATAATCATGCTTCATTATTACACAAGAGTACATGAAAATCACATCAAGGTAAGCCCATGAAAGTTTTGAGTTTGAATTTACATTCTCTTGCAGATTTATCAATGATTATGAATGCATCATGTCATCGATTTAGGTGTTATATGAATGACTTAGTGAAATATTGGGATAAGACTTTTTACATGGAGATTTATCTCACTTAGTAGCATAGGCTTAGGAATTTTTTTTAATCATCTGTCCTTTGAAATTGTTGACGAAAAGTGCTTATGTCAGCTCATGCATTGGTATTGTCAATGAGACCTAGTTGTACTCCTTCTCATCCAATGACTAATATTTCTTATGTATCTTCCCTCTCTTTAGTGGTTGGTGAATCACTTTGAGATTAGATCGATTAGTTTTATAATTGTTGTCATTTCCACATGTTTTAATCATTACAACCTTGAATATTGCAAGAAGTCTTTCATCAAAAGAATCAATATTACCACAGTCATCTGTGGTGTCATGATCAGATGTTATTCTTAGTTATTTTCTTAGCTCATGGACTAAGAATTATTTCATCAAAAGAATCAATATTACCACGGTCATCTGTGGTGTCATGATAAGATAATTTTCTTAGCTCTTTTCTTAGCATTCACCAAAGAATCAGCTGCAGACACTACAAAGAACTTTCAAAAGTCGGGAAGAACATAAAACAATTTGTTTTCCAATACCCTATAGCCTGAAAACATCAAGTCAAGAATCTATAACAATATATATTCTGTGGTCATATCCAATAGGTAAGTTCGACATCTCAGATATCCCCACTATATCTTTTGTAGAGAACATTCCACAAATTGTAGTTTTGGTCCTCTTATGAGCTTGAGAACAAGAAACACTTAATTGCAATCTTCAAGAAAAAATGATGCTAACAATGATTCAAAATAAAAGCACCAAAGATTTACAATCCAAACTCAATCAGTTCAGTCTTATTTAGGCATGGATACCATTCTCATTCCCATTTGAGTAGCAACTAGGAGGTGGATTCATTTTCAAAACACCATTAACAGGACCATTCACAATTCCATTTCCAACACCATTTGATGCATACCCATTAACAAATAACAACACCAATTACACTGCCATTTTCAAACCCATTCCTTCCGGGTGATGTAGGATTTCCACTATTATCATCAACATGTGGACTTCAACCCAAATTGCTTGGTTTGCCAGGGTTATTCAAATATGAATCAAACTGTGACATGTGAACAAGGATATGGCACTAGGTTTTATGAGGGTATAAGCTCTAGGGTTAATCTTTGTGAGGTTTAATCCTATGTATATGAAGGTATAGTCCTAGGGTTTCAAATTCCAAGTCTTGTTGGCTATATAACTTTCCATTTAAGGTGTTACTTGACTCCATTTTCCCAAGGAAACAAGACAACACTATTCTTCTGCTTGCAAGTAATACAAACTCTCAATTAATACTCTCTCTCACTCAAAGCATTGTTGTTAGATATTGTATTACATCTTCATGCTTATTGTGGCTCAACGCCTTGCATCCCAGTCCATTTATGGCTAGTGTTCTAGGGCTTATTTGTTTTGCTTAGACTTGTTTATTGATATTAAAAACATTGGAACACCTCACACACATACACATGGTCAATTATCATGTAGTGACTATAACATCACAACAAAAGAACATGTAAAACACTCCCACTTAGTAATAAACCAATGCACTAAGTGTGTCACCATAGCACTAAGATATGACACAATATAAAGAGTGCTACAATATCAACCATGGTACATCAATAACCCATAATTGGAGACCATAATATGTTCTAGGGACAGAAACCAATAACATGCAAGAAACTACTTTCTTTCCTCAAATTTGTGTAGTTCAAACATGTTGGTAAAACCATGCTAAATAACTATTTTTCAGTCCAGAGAGGACTTCTTAGCATAGGCACTTTTACAATTGTTGGCATTGGTACTCATGAAGAAGAAAACAATCGAAATGGTTGCATATGGAATTTATCAACAAACATATGGTTGGAAGTTATTAAATTTCCAACAAGCAAACTGTCACGTGTAACTGCAATCAAAGTCTGCCCACCTTGAGATTTAATCATATGTTTTGATCATGGGTTCCATGCTTCGATGAAAACAATTCCCTTTTCCATTATTTTGTGGTTGTATCAAAGTGTGGAATGCCCCAACTCCTCTACCTTCTCTAAGGATATCATGTAGTTATTGATGTTTTCCAATGGCCTTCCAACTGATCTGTAAGAATTTCACCTGTTGATAGCTAATTTATTTTCCTCTTTCAGTATCAATCCATGTTTCTCTGAGGCATACCTCATCAATGATTTTTCAGAATAGTGGATAGGGATATTAGATTTTCTTGGAGGCATTATTCTAGTAGCCTTGACAATAGTTTTAGATTCCTTGTATCTATTTGCATTGAGACTATTTCTGACACTTTCCTCAGTGAGGTATTTATGAAGTTGACTACTCTTTATTTAACCGATTCTAAGTAATTTCTGGCCAAATAATAAGCACCTCTACTTTTGTGACAAATTTAGTAACCATTTGAATTAAGTAGCAGCATTTGTAAAATGACTCAATTCCACCAATCCAAATTGAAAAATTCTCACTAGAGTACATGATTGAAAGGTCTAATAAACATTGAGTTGTTTGAATATAGAGTGAATACCAGGCCTAAAATTCGATCAACAACCAATAGTATTTCTACAGAAGTCTGGAAATGAATCCCAAATTATTATAAAGCTGCAAGAAGACACCCATATGATACTCTTTGAAGAATCCCAACAACCAGCATAACTGTTCTATGTTGACTTTATAAGTCACATTGTTAATTCCATAGAACAATCCACAAAGTTAGAAAGAGTAATCATCAGTATGACCAAAAGGAAACTATAACAGTACACTATCATTTTCAACAAACAGAATTCTAACCCTTAACCAATAGATCTTCAAAAGGACATGCCAAATATATCATTCATGTTAAGTGTCCTGCTTAGTCTTCCACCCAAGTTCATTGTAACACCCTGTTTCCCCCAATCTGTAAATATAACTATATGGGCAGAGGAACTATGGAAAACTTAAAAGTGTGAATGTTTGATTTGATGTACCTTGTGTAGAAGGTCGATGAATGTAAATTCTAATTATTTTAATAGAAAATGGTTATGTGTTGCATGGCTGCTGAAAGAGGGGATGTGCTAAGAGAGAGACCACAAAATGATGTGAAAGGTGGTGAAGGGGGACCAGGAATGGTTTGAAGAACACACAGACCACACTAAGAGGGGGGGGTGAATTAGTGTGTGAACTATTTTAACTATTTCTTTTCACAAGTTACCACTTAAAATATATTTGAACATATTAAGAACAATCACATCATAAAACAATGAACACAAAGACACCAGATGTTTGTATAAGCTTTTGTATAATAAATGAACATAGTAATATGAATATATGTGAGAGAGGATTTTATTTTAGCACCAACTAAAGTAAGGAGCACCAACCCCTCGAAGAGCACCAACTCTCTGCCAAGACCCATCTTGGCGCAAAACCCAGCTTGCTGCAAGTCCAAGATTGTTGATAGAACCCAATCTATCCAACTAGAGTTTATTCAACTCCAATAGTAGTGATCCATTATAGAATCAATTTGATCTTATGATCAGAGGTATATCATAAGACACTCATCACCACATTTCATCTTCTCTATAATTCACATTTTCTTTCCTATGATATCTTCCTGGAATCTGCTTCGGCCTTTGATCTTCTGTTCTGAAGTGCAGAGACACTTTCTTCTCACCACTTTTTCTCATTTATATAATCTTCAAACTAGTGTGAAATTTAAAACAACGTGTCCTTTTATTTGAACCATTGTACCTTTTCATTAAAATGATAATATAAACTTTAATTAATATCATATTTCTATTTTATTCTTTATTCATATTTTCATGATTTATTATATTTTAATCATGACTATGAATCGGTTCATTCTTCAACCATCGCGCCTCTTTGATAAATCAATCTTAATTTTTTATTTTTATTTTTACGGTGAAGGCTTTCCATAAATTGATCACAATCATGGATCAATTTAATCCTTTAAACTCGATCCCGAATCTCTGTTATGTTTACAGAGACCAAATTCCGTGAAGGCGCTTCCTTCAAACCATCGCATATGACTGTGCCATAAGACCATGGGCTTTACCAACTATAGCAATGTATATTAAAACTCTTATAGCATATGACCAACGACATAGAACCATAAGCTTACCAACTAAGCGACATACATTCTATCCCTTTAAAACTTTTTACCATATGACCAACGATAGTGACCTCATGCTTAGGCAATTAGACCAAACGAGTGCTTTATTAAATTAACGGTCATGATTCGATCTTTGATGGGATGGACATCTAACGGAGTTTCGGCATTTTTCCCATCGGGTCTTCGTGACTTACTACATTGAAAACTTCTCGATTATGATACCGCTGACACAATCGGATGATTCACGTTTATCTCACAGAGATACATCAACGGTCCACTTTAACCTTGCACTCATACTTTTACTACAAAATATGACGGCCATGATTTAATCATTCATCAAGATGGATGGCCACCATAATTTCGACACTTTTTCCCTTCGGATTTTTTGTGACATCCAGTATGTCAAATCTCCCGAAGTTGTAACTCTAATAACGCGTGTCCCTTTCGAAATTTTGGCATTCGGGACTTCGAGATATTAGAGTATTTGCTTTCTATGAAAAACTCCTAGAGTAGAAACTCCCAACGTGACGTAAACCTGTTGATGTCACAAGATGACTTGACACGTGCTGAGTCGTTGCCACGTGTCATTAAAATCTGCGATATACGCGTGCCTGAAATGGAAATTTTATTTTGACACTTGTCACTATTTGAATTTGCCATGTGTCCTTAGCTAAAGTTATCTGCTCACGTGGTCTGTCATTGAAATCACTCAAGATGACATGGACCTTGATACGTGTCTTCCTCCTTGAGGACCTCGATACGTGTCTTCCTCCTTGACCTTGGAGCTTCAACTTTTGGGGTTTTGAACAACTCTAGCCGCTGATTCTTCGAATCACAAATACTCGAATTGTTGATCTTATGCCACGCGTTTCGGCCTTCCAACCGATGGCTAGGATATATTTGGTATTTTGGATTTCACGAGTTCAGGATCCTTGAGTAGTTTTCACTCCAAATTATCTGAGTCCAGAGTTCCTAAGGAACTCAAAGCTAATCGTTGTGCAGCTTCTCCTAGATCTAACAGTCCTCGTACCTTTGTGATCTGATGGCCCAAAGCTTATCGGTATTTTGCGTTTCACGAGTTTGGAGGACTACTCACTTCCCTTCTTCCATTCCTGATTTTTCGATATTCGATTTCCCAATATCCACTTTCGTTGGATCGACAGTCCATGACCCTCCATGATCAAATGGTCCATATCATATCGTGATTTCGCATTTCGCGAGTTCATGCAACAATGTCTTTGAATTTCCTGATCTGCGAGTCAACGAAATTCCAATCACTAGCCACATGTCCTCTTGATCCAATGGATCAGATCATTTCATTGCTTTTGAGTGTTAACTAACTCCTAGGATTATCCTCCTTGCAGCTCCACTGGATCCGATGGTTGATGAGTATTCTTGAAGCAGATCAACGGTCATGATATTTTTGTGATCCAATGGTTCATCTCTCATTGCAATTTCACGTTTTGTGACTTCAAAGGTTAGAGAACCTCCTTCCTTTGACTTTTCATTCAACGAAATGTTGATCTCTCACCATGTGTCCTTCCACTCGAACATGATCTGACAATCATGATCTTCCAACGATCCTTAAGCTCACGGTCACCCATATGATCATCGTATGTAATACTTAGATTATCAACACATACAATATTTTGATCAGACGGCTGCTAATGTTTCTTCACTCTGATCAAACTGTTGTTGAGGCTCTCATTCTAATTGGACGGCTACTGAGGCTTCTCGCATTTTCTGTGCACTGAGCAACTGTTCAGTATTTTCACTGATCCCGACGACATCTCTGCAATTTGTTCTTCCTTTAGAGCTTGATCATTGAATCATTGTTGATCCTATCGTGATCAACAATAGTCACAAAATACTTATGTACTTCTGAGCTTTGATCTTCGTACAATTCACATCTACTATTCGCTCCTCCTCATGAGCTTGCATTGTCAATCTCTGCATTTTCTATCTTCTTGTTGACTGATATACTGTTGACATCAATGACAATGCCATCTGTCATTTAACAATAGATCATCACTTCAATTTTTGACATCAATGACAATCTCATATGTGGTAATTCATCATTAACAACAGGTCATCACATCGACTGTTGACATCAATGACAATCTATCCAATAATCTCCCCCTTTGTCATTGATGGCAACACACTAACTTCATATACAAAACTCCCCCTGTAAATATTCTTTCCTCTTATGAAGTTTTCCTTTTATGAAGTTTCTCTCCCCCTTTGACATCAATGGCAAAGGTTTTCTTCTCCTATGATCTATTTGTATAAGTACTTGTCTGACCACTGATAACTTCTCTTGCAATCAAACTTTTTCTGTCATAACTAACTGAATCCCCCTGTCAATATGCTCTCTCTCTACTTCTGAGTATTTTCCCCCTTTGTTTCTGAAAAGGTATCTCTTCTTGACAGGGTTTCATTCCTGTTAATTTACTAGCTTCCTATCTCTGTTGATTGACATTTTTTTTGTTTCATATGAGTAGTCTTCTTGATACAAATTTTTGTAGTGATTGATTCTTTTCAAGACTTTATCTATTTACTTTCATTTTTTTAGTCAGAACTTCCCTTGAGTTTTTACTGACTGTTCTCCTTCTTTGTTTCTAGAAGGATAGTTTTTCTTGACATGGTTTCTCTTCTTGTTATCTTTACAGAATGTCACTTACCTCATTTTGTACATCAGAATGCTACTTCTGTGGATGTTTTTGTCCTACTGGAACACTACGCAATTGTAGCTCATATTTATTCAAACAATAGTTGGTTTTGTCCATCGATTCTCATCGATAACTAACTAGGATACCGATTGCTTTTATATCATCCATCTACAGGGCCCTCCTTGGGATAGGGACACTGGGATGCAAAATGACCAACTTTGCCATAGTTAAAACATTTGAAAAAAAGCTTGCCTTTGTACTTCCCTGATCCTTTATGAAGTTTTCTAATGAGATTGGCTTCTTCCACATCATATCCTTCATGATGGATGGATTGAGTTTTTTGTTCTTGATTTATCTTTGTCTCGGATGCTTTGAAAGTTGTTTCATCTTTTGTTGATTTATCATGCCCTGTTTTCATTTCATATGATTTAAAGATTCCATGGAGTTGATCAATTGTGACTGTATTTAGATCGGATCTATCTGAATTTGAAGAAATCTTTGCATCATATCTCATAGGTAATGACCTTAAGATTTTTTTCACAATGGATTTATCTGTAACTTCTTCTTGTTGTTCTAGCTTTGAACATTCATCTTCAACGTCATTATTAAGTGCACCAGAATCTTCTTTATCCTTGTTTGAGAATATTCCTTATTAGAAGTTTCATCCTCCAAACTCCTATTATTAACTTCATCTGATTCAGGAACAATATTTTCCTCATCTTTCTTATTTGGTACTTCAGATTTTCTTTTCCATGTTTTCTTATTTACTCTTGTTGTCATATAGTATGATGCATTTCTTATTGACTGTTTTCTTGAGCTCCAACAGTTATGGAATTTGTGTCCATATCCACCACAACTATAGCATCTCATAGTGTAACAATGTGGAGCAATATGTCCAACATGATTGCAGTTCCAACATCTTATACTGTTGTTGAACCTACCTACTTGTTTTCTTCCATGGTGCCTACAATCCAAGGATTTATGACCATATATATTAGATTTATGACCATATATATTACAAGAAAAACAATAACCGTTAAAGATACTCTCATACCTTCTTTGATTCATCCATGAAGGTGTCTCTCTTCTAAACTTTCTTTGAGGTCTATGAATAGTTTCTAGATGTCTTCCATGATCTGATCTTCTAAATTTTGTAGTGTTGTGTTTATTTCTTCAACGTGAAGAACCTGAGTCATGCCTACTTTCACTTTTTGCATATGAAGGATCTTTGTCAGACCTGTCTTCCTCTTTTGTGAATGAAGGACTTGTGTCTGACCTGTTTTCATCCTTTACAAGTGAAGGACTTCTGTCAGACTTGTTTTCACATTTTAAAAATGAAGGACCTGCATCAGATTTCTTAGGAGTATTGATCTCTTCCTTATTGTATCCAAGTCCAGATTTGTCATATGGTGATCTCTGACTATCCAAGATCGCATCAAGGGTCATGGAGTTGTTCAAGAACTTGTTTTGGGTGTCTGACTTCTCAACCTTCTTTCTAAGATTCACAACTTCTACTTCCAGCTCATGACAAGATTCTTCATTTTTGTCCAACTGATTCGTTACTACCTCTTCTCTCATTTTGGCTTCTTCAAGTTGGATTTTAAGATTGACATATTTTTCCCTTAGCTCCTTTAGGTCTGCAATGTTTTTTCTTGAGACTGATAAAATATAGACAAGAATAACAACATGGCAGAAAAGGCTCAGTAGCCAACACTCATGTATTCACTCCAATGTTACATATTTATAGTACAATGGGTGATGCCACCTCATAGAGAGATTTTCTCTAGATCCTAAAATCATGCATGATGACTAGGCTAGACAATCTTAACTAACTCATTAGTCATCACTTGATGATATATTACCAATATCCTAAATGAATAATACAAATATAGGTGACAATTTAGGCTTAGTGATTGGTAAAAGTAAGCCATAGGCTAACAATCCCCCCCTCAATCACAAGTCTGATCAATAATACCAGTAATAAAGCATAAAATGGTATCAATCCCAAGTCTTCATACTAAAACTCATGATTTGAGCCTCAATGAAGAACTACCTCAAAAATCGTCAATATGGATGATGAATGCTTCATCTCAAATGAACTAGAAGAGAGCTGAGATATGGAAGTGAACAACTGCAATATCTGAACATTTCCTGATTGCTTGACAATTTGATCATTTTTCCAAGTATTTTAGCTAGAAGAATCTAATGTCTTCTACTAATTGGTGAACTTGTAGTATCACCACTCTACTATCAGTGTATCACTGAAGTGCTCTCTGAATCTGTGGTTTGGGATGACCACTAACCAATTGATACCATGTATTTGATGGTTTTTGGATAACCATTAACCAATTGTGACACTTTTAGGTGTCCAACAACATCCCAATGTATATTGTGTATGATTCAATTGCAAGTCATTGAACCATAATCTTGCCAAAGTCTTCCATCTCTGTAAAATCTCACTATGTAATCATGTGAGCCAGGATGCATGCAATTTGTTCACTTAATGTAAACTCCAATCTGATTAGAGTGAACCAAGAGAAGTGAATCAACTTCTAGTCTGACACATCCCTGAAAAAATGTCTAACAACTCAATCAAATGCCAAGATGCAATGCAGAAGGATCCTCTTGTCCTCTGCTAGGTTGAATGGCCATCTATGTGAATCAAACATCCACATCATTGCTCTCAAAATAAAAATTAAGGTCCAAATTATGTATGATTCAACTTAAACTTATTGAACCATAATTATGCCAAACTCTGTCATCTACAGACCGCAATTTCCCTCTTGGAAAATTTCATGCCCATCTGGCATACTTGATGTTTGTTGTTGTCGAAACTTTCTGTCTGACAACCATCTTCAATTCCATGATCAATTCCCCCCTTTTTCATATGAAAGGAGAGACCACAAGTGGTTTCATGAACCATTTTCACTGGAATTTTGAATTCTCCCCCTTAAGGTGCATGATAGTTATATTATTGTACTCCCTCCTTCTATGCTCAAGAGAGTACCATACTTGTTCCATTTGAGTACAACACAAAGTGGGCATGCGGAAAAAACCGCATGTTATCACATCCCATGAGGGCCATGCTCGAAAGCTATGCCATAAGGGGACCACTTATGTAAGTGTTGGGCCCGATATATGATCAATTCTATGACAGTTATTATACACTTTTGCCGAATGTATATATGTGTTTTTCATCTTTTGAAGGAGGTTTTTGAAGAATTTCATGATAAAACGGTATGATCGACACTTGGTACGTGTGATCCATGTTTAATGATTGTATTGGATATAATTCATCATGTTTTATGATTTTCAAGAGCTAATTCACATTTTTTTATGTTACAGAGAGAAAATGCACTACGTTTCTTCTTCCATCACTCGTTCCAGTACTTCACCGGGTACTATTACAGGCAGCAAACTTAAAAATTAATTTTTGGGAGGATGAAGTGGAATCTGAAAAATCTGGCACATGGGTTTTGTGCATAGTATGCCCAATTAGTTCTTATGTAGGTCATTTCCTAAAATTGTGAACGGATTAAGATCAGTTCGTGGTTCTCAATTTGGCATCTGGCACTCGATCTGACACTCCGTCCAACATCTCTTCCTGCACAAAAATGTAGGGTGACTTGGCGGTTATGGCATTGGCAGCCAGTGATGGGAAAATCACAAATGTGGGTTTTTCTCGTGCTTATCCCCTCCATCTACTGAACTCTTGACAACTCGATTTTGGGTTGTTATGGTGGGTGATTATTGGGTAGCTCTGTTTCGGCAGTTAGGGCACCATTAATGAAATTTTTCAATTTTATTTGTGGTTTGAGCCTCCTGTGGTCGACCACTTATCCTGTAAACATTATAAATACCACCGAGGTGGTCAGACATAAGATAAGCATCATATACATTAGTGTGATAGCTAGAAATACGTTTTTACTCTGTTTTGATATTTTACATTGTCAGAATTATGCAAGAACTGTGCTTCTGCGCTTTAATGGTGGATTCCTTTTGTTGAGCTCGTGGTGTGCTTTTAGGGAGTGACAACGACTTGTTGGGGGGCCCACCAGCAGTCTGGTAACTCTTCTTTAGTTTATTTATGAATTTTTGTAGTTTAAGTTGTCTCTCTTTATTTCCTGTACATGCAATTTTCTTTTGTTATTTAACTTGTTGTTGTAGTTTAAATTAATTTAACTCTCTTTTGCAAGTTAGTATGAAAGCTTGTGCTAACATGAATTGATCTTGTAGTTAGGAACGGATCTGCAGATCCCTAGACTAACCCCATGTGTAGTTAGATATTAGATTACGTTTTAATTTATAATTGTAGAATTAAGTTTAAAACAGAGTTTTAATTAGAATAGAACAAAGTTTTTAATTGGGTTTTCTTTGACAAGGGTTTGATGGATGGATAGAATTGATTTCAGTTTTTAATCAAAGCTTGCTTATTTCATTTTTATGTAGAATTGGCTTAGCTAGTTGTTGGTTAATGTAATTGTTAGTTTACTTTTAATTTATGTTTTTAAGCATTTCTTTCTTGTAGTTTGAATTGTTAGAATAAATGTAGTATAGTTTCATTTATGTAATTTCCTTTCCTAGGATTAAAATGCAATTGAATTTCTTAGTTAATGGTTGAATCTAGTTTTCCTTATGTAGTATAGAAGTATAAATGATGATCTCGTTATGTTGTTGATGGTTCATATATGAATATGAAAGGTATTTAACATTGTTTTTTCATGGCCAAACTCTCATTGGATTGTTTAATCCATACCTTTCACTTTGTCATTGAGATTAGTGTTGATCTCATACCACTGGAATTATCCTTTGTTGTCAAGTTCTATTGAGATATCATCCGACACTGGAGACATTCACACAACCACCAGCATTATATTTGAATTTTCATAGGTTAAAAGATAGTTTTCCTGCTTTCATAGATATAGTTTCTTTCTTTCATAGGTTAGAATAAAGTTTGATTGTTGTTGTAGGATAGATAGACTTTGCTTTGATAGATTAGATAGTAGTTTGCTTAACATAGAATAAGAATTAGTTGGTAGTTCTTCTTGCTTTCAATAGAATAGATTTCCTTTCATGCATTGCATTCAGCGTTTAGATTTCCTTTCATGCATTAGAAATAGTTTTGCATTAGGCATTTAGTTCACTTGCCTCTTAGGCTAGATAATTGTTCAATGAGAAGTTTTACTTGCAATAGTTAGTTGACTTTGCTTACTTGTCTTTTGTTTTAGTAGGTTAGTTAGGTGTCTTTGCTTACTTTTCTATTTGCTTTAATAGGTTAGATAGGTGTTTTTTCTTACTTGCTTATTTATTTACTTTCATAGGGTAGTTGCTCATTGAATGTAAGTTGGCAAGTTAAAGAAGTTTTCTTTTGTCATTTGCTTAGATAGTTCCTTATTGCTTATTGTTGAACTAGTTTGATTTACATAGGGTTTTACTTGCTTTCTTAGGAACTATACATCAATCTTTGGCCCAAAAGTACTTAGGTTATCTAGCTTCAAGTTGCTTAGTAGGGTTTGCTCATTAGATAGGTTTGCTTGAGTAAATTAGCCTTAGATAGCTGCCTTCCTTAGTTAGACTATACTCCTACCAACCTTCTACCTTTGGCATATATTTTTCTACAACTCTAAGTTTACTTACCCCGGGTTGACAATTTAATTGAGGGTAGTTTAGTGTCTTTTTAGTACATACAAATCACCTAACATTTTGGTGTTGTTGCAGGGGAGTTGTCTTAAGGTAAGAAGTAGTTAGGAAATAGATCATCCTTAGACATTAGCATTATCTTGGTGGCAGGGGAGCTTTAAGACGAGAGGTAAGAACCTGTGCATAATCTATAGCAGGTTCCCCCAAACCCAATGGTAGTTTTTGTTTTTGTTTTTGTTTTCCTTCATGAATAGACCTAGAAACCAGATGGTAGCTTTTTCTTTTGTTTTTTCTTTCTTTCATGAATAGACCTAGAGATCCAAAGGGAAGATACATTAAATCTAAATAAGATCTTTCAACCAAGGTTCCTTTTGATCTCTTTGGGGGAAGGAACGTTCCGCTTATAAAATCCATAGACCGATACAAAAAAAAAACAGGAAGCTAGCTCAACTCAAAGAGATAAAATAGTCTCTAAAGAGACTAACACAGGGGGAACTATAGAATAAGCATCAATCATATTGGGATAGGAGGCAAGAACACTCGAGCCTTCCGTAGAACCAAACAATACAACCTTTGCTTTTACCACCATCAGGAGATCCTAACTTTGTGGACATCATCTTTGTGTGAACCAAGTTTTATCAAATGACAAGATGAATTCGAAGGTGACCATTAGTTTCGAAGAACTCTCTCAAATCCTAGAAATAGTTGGGATCTCTTCTTCCCAGGAAGAACCCATCTTGACAATAGTTAAGAACTTGTCTCCCTCTCAGGAAATATTAGAAGAATCAAGGTCTTATGAGCTACAAAATTATTTTCCTTGCCAAAATGCAAAGGAAGCTAGAAAATTATGGACTACATCCAGTGGAGAGCAAGCATTAAGACCTAATATTTAGGAGTTCTCAATATCCATCTCAACAGATCCTTTATGTACTTCAGAAATCAATCATCAAGAAGAAGAGGATCTGCATAGCATGATGAAGGAGAGCATAGAAATTACTGTTGTTGAACATCAAGATTACATTGAAATTTGGTTTCAAGAGGTCATCAAGCCACAATACTATTCTCTTCTTCAACGCCTTCTGATGCCAAAACAAGTAGGTCAGTTGGTTCTTCATATCCAGGTAATCACTGCGGTAAATTTTTCATATATGGATATGTGTATGTTTCTTATCTTGCTCTGCACATGGTTACATTGGAAGAGTTCTTACACTTGAATAAAGATTTTCCCTTTATTTTTAGGTAGGATAGGATAGTAAATAAAAGTTGCATGTTGTTAGTTTAGCTTAGAATTCTAATGCAGCCTCATTTTACATTTTCTTTTAATAAAACAACTATGAGATACATGTTCCTATGACTTGATCTCATTAATCTCATTAGTTTATTATATTTTAGAGTGTGGTTTTTGCAAACAGTTTTAGAGATCTCTATAGGTATTTATCTCACCAGGAGTAGATAGTTCAAGGAAATATAAAAGAAGGATTTTTCTTCAAAACATTGTTACACTTGAACCTTGTTGTTTGCTAAGCATCAAATGAATAATGAGTTGTTGTAATTAGACATGTTTTTGCAAAGAATTTCATCTTCTTGTTCTTAAGGCATTCCAAAGCAATTTCTCTTGAAACTCTTCACCACTATATAAGGAAGTGACACCGTAACCATCAAGCTTAGAGGTCTCTCGTACATTTTTCCCAAGAAACCTGAGTAAGTGAGTAAAGTATATTTATTAAAGAGTAACAAGGAGGTCTAATTAGCGGTTAGTCATGGAAACATCACAATAACTTACAAAAGAAGAAAGTAAGTTGAGACTAGAGATACCTTTCTGTTCTTTCTCAATGGTACCATCCACTACACACTAAATATATTGATTATATCATATATTTAGATAGGCCACATTCTCTTAAGTACCCCTTACATCAGGACAATTACTAAGGAATATAACGGAAATTCATCCTCTAACATAATTACCATCCCAATTGAAAAAAGAAAGAAAAAGTTGTTTTCAGAGTTGTCCCCCCATTCTCTTGCATAAAGAAAACTTATATTAAAATCTTAAAAGATGGAGGGCCAGTCTCGGAGGGTGTAAGAGGCTAACCCGTCGTGATACTGAACATGTCTTCTTGCAGTAAGCATCGACATGTGGTATGACTAGGTAAACCTGTCGGGGTACTAAACAGGCTTGCTGGCAGCGGGGCATTCTACCTAGCGAGGATGGTAATCTGACAAAAAATAAATAATAAATTTAAACTTGTCCTAATGTACGACATTAATTGCAGAAAAAGCTGACATGAAATATGTATGGTTAAACTAAGGTTAATGAACTCCATAAACTTGTCATTGGGAACTAACTGTTAGGGTCCTAACCCGTACATAGGTAGAGCAATATATTCAGATGTAATAAAGGTCAATATTAATAAGGCTTTTCAATAAAATAGAATAAGGTGGATGTAAGAAGACCTAATAGAATCTTTCGCTTGTAGAAGGATATTTGTTATCCACATTTTTGGTTATCAAGATGATATTATGATTATGTCATGATGATGGAAGATCAAACTCTTCAT
>SNQJ01S0077186.1:44069-59160 GCA_010110895.2 Picea sitchensis | reverse complement strand
GGTGATTTAATTTATCGCCCTGGAGTCTGTACACATTCTCCAGCCTCCATCCTTCTTCAGACTCAGTACTGTCGGAACAACACATGGACTCAGACTCTCTCTGACCAGTCCCTTGTCCTGCAGATCCTGTACCTGCCTTTTGACCTCCTCATTCTCCTGAGGTGTCAGTCTATATGTTGCCTTATTTGGCAGACTTGACCCGGGTATGAGGTCAATGTGATGACTCACACTCCGCATTGGTGGCAACGAACGAGGTAGTTCGTCCACAATGATATCAACGAACTCTCCCAACAGTTCCTGAATCTCCTCTAGAAAGTCGTCCACTCTTGTGCTTGTCAAGACAATTCTCGGCTTCCTGACAACAAAGAATTGTGGATCTTCATTCTTCTCCATCTCTGTGAGAAGCTCTTTCCCACTCATGAGAAGTATAGTGTTTCTTACTTCCGGCTTCACTTCTTTGTCCTTTATCCGCAACAGTGTGTGTGTTCTCCCATCCTTCTCCAAGGTGTATGTGTTCATCCTCCCATCATGAACAACATTTCTATCATATTTCCATGGTCTACCCAATAATACATGACAGACATCCATGGGAATGACATCACACATTATTTTATCCTTATATTCACCCATTTTAAATTCAACCAAGCATTGTTTTGTAACACATACCTGGTGTCCTTTCTGCAGCCATGATACCTTGTATGGACTCGGGTGTCTGTTCGTCTTCAGCTCCAACTTTTCCACCATCTCGGTTGAAACGAGATTGTCAGTATTGCCACTGTCCACTATGACCATGCACTTCCAGCCCTTGGTCTTTCACTTGGTCCTGAACAGTCTACATCTTTGCACTGAGTTGTCCACCTCTTTCTCGGGTGTTAACAAAATTTTATGCACCATCAGTGACTTCCCACTTCCGGTGTCTTCATCCTCGTCATCACGCCTCTGCGCCTCAGTGATGTGAGCTTCACTTCTGTCCATTTTCCTATCTGGACAGTCAACGACTTTATGTCCGTCTTTCCCACATGTAAAACATGTGATGATTCCTCCTCGGCCTCTTCCTCTTCCTCGAGTACGAGGAATAGCGTTGGCGTCAGCATATCCGCCACCCTGCTCGGTATGTTGCCTCCTCGGCTTAGCATATTGCTGCCTCTGTTCAATTTGTGGCTGCCTTTGCTGTGAGGTTCCACCTTTCTCAACTCTACCCTGAGGCTTCTGAGTTCTCTCTTGGGGAACTGTCTTGCCTCTTGGCTGGCTTCTGCCTCGCCCTCACTATCCTTGCTTGCGGCTCAGCTTCTCTTCGGCCTTCAGTGCCATCTGGTATGCATCCTCAACTGTTTGGATGGTAACCATGCTCAACTCATCCTGAATGTCATACCTGAGACCATTTAGGTATCTCGCCACCTTTTCGTCATCACTTTCCCGATGACCAGCTCGAATGTTGAGTCTATAGAATTATTCGGTGTACTCTTTCACCGTCATCAACTTCTGTCTCAGGTTCTTCATGCGCCTGAATAGAGTGATCTTGTAATCTCTCGGAATGAACTTCGCCTTCATCTTAGTGATCATTTGATCCCAGCTTTTAATTTTCTGTTTTCCTTTGCAGCGCCTATCAGCCTGCAATTCATCCCACCATAAGGTTGCATGTCCCTTCAACTTCGTGACAGCGTGTCTTATCTTCTTGTCCTCTTCGATATCTTCGTAATCGAAGTAGGTGTCGAGTGCTCGGATCCAATCCAGCAACTCTTCCGCATTTAGACTTCCCTCATAGATGGGAATGTCCATCTTTGTCTTCGAGCTCATCCTCAAAATGGCTCTGATCAACCTTTTTGTTGATGCATCCTCTGCCGTGACTTCTTCAGCATCGTGTCCAGCTTCCTCTTCCACCTCGGAATCGTTGAACTCTCCTGCGCCGACTCCACGTCTCGGCGTGGTTTCCATCTCCTCAAGCCTTGCTTGGAGATCTCGCATCTGTCTTTCTATCTCTGGGTTCCCTGCTGTCCTTCCTCTCCTTCGGGCATCCCTGTCTTCTTGATCAGGTGACTGCCTTTCTCTTCGAGGCATCATGATGGATCTTTGTCTCTGCTACAGAAAGAAAAGATGCTCCGGCTCTGATACCACTCTGACGCAAGCTTCCCTCGGTGACAACCCTGCTCTCACCAGGACCTTCTCTAGCTCTGGCCCGAAGATCTGAACTCTCCTCTAATTCCCTGTCGGGAATTAGTCACCCATAGTTATCTCTTGTCAGCAATCTCCCCTTCGCTTATCGGGAGATCGGGTTTCGCTGTATCGCGAAACTCGCGGCCATGGGTTTCTTTCAAATCAAAACACCGAACCCTGAACCCCGAACCCCGATGGGTCAACGGGTCAACTCTTCCGCCTTTTCGGGGATTTCCCTATCGGGAAATCGGTGAATCCACTGTCGCGATTCACATACACTATGAATTCCCAAACTCCGAACCTCCGATGACACCTGTCCTCGACTTTATCTCGTGGTCCCACACTGCCACGTCACTTCGGGATTTCATGGATCGCGGATCCACGATACAAGTTTCCCTTGCTGTTGGAAACCCTGAATGTCGAATCCCGATTCTTCGACTTCTCGGGAGCGTGCGCCACGTTTCCCTGCTCTGATCAACGGTTCCCGTTAAATCGGGAAATCGCTACTTGCGATTTCGACCAACACGGAACTCTCCACCCCGAGAATCCTGATATGCCGAATGCTGATGGCGTGTTCTTCCCGTCCTACGCCTAAGGATTAAACTCCATGCAACTTCTCCACGATCTGACGGTCTGCAGATCTTCGTGATTCTCCTTTGCTGTCCCTAACCGTTGATCCTTCCTCTCTAGGAATCCTTTTGCTCCAAAGCTTCTCCCGTCTGGAGATTCTCCTGGGTCTGTTTCCACAACAAGCACGAAGTAACTATCCCTCCTGAGCTTGTAGACTCTGACTCCTTCAGAGACCTCTGCACCCGTTTCTCACTCTCGAACTTCAAAAACTCTCGAAGTGTTGAGTTCGTCCGGACTCTGTGCACTCCCTGCGACAGAATTCCTCATATCACTTTCCTCAGACTCGCCTCTGAGACTACAATCAAACCTGCACTTCACCTGCACTATTCGAATAACCCAACACAACTTCTGGGCGAACAAGAATGAGAGTTTAATGGTCAAGCCTCCTCAACGCACTCTATGCGGAGGAATTCCACTGCACTCTATGCAAGAATCTCCTGGCTCAAACAGAGAAACAATTGAAACTCATTCTCTTCTCTCTCCCAGGTTTCTAATCTGCCATGAAATTACATATGCAGCATACACAATGAAAGAATAAATAGACGCAAGCATGCAACAACATAATATCAACAATACACAGAGAATAATCACAGCCATGGAATTCAATCAAAGCTTTCCTATTAATTCAATATCTGTACATGGGGATTTTTCGCCCGTTCTCTGCTTTGCTCTCCTTTTCTCCTGAATGCTAATCCTGCTAATCTCAATAATCTGAATCATTTACAACAATACAAAGGAGGGTGCCTATATTCCGTTTTCCCTCTCAAAAGCCAAAACTGTCTAATCTAGACTTAATTAGTTTATCTACTTGCATTAAATCTAAATAAATGCCTCAGCTACCTAAGGACGAGAGCTTATATTCTCAAGGTCCGTTACAATATACAAGTGCGCATCATCACATCAATGCATTAATGTTTGGCGCACCAAATATCAAAATATTTCAAAGTTTGAAATGCCGACGCTCCCCAGTTGTCTTTTCTTTGCTCCATGCGTTGGCTCGCTTGCTGAGGTGTGGATGCTCCTGCATCACTATAGTAGGTATTACTTGATTTATGTCGACGCATCCGAGGAGACGATAGGTATGGGTTTTGTTTAAGAGGATGATGAACTCCACGAGGATGTCATCTACTATCTTAGTAAAAAACAAATCGGTCCTGGGCTCAATTACTCTCACGTTGCAAAGCTAGCTTTGGTTGTCATTCACACAGTCCAACGATTATGCCATTATATATTTCTTTCCAAGACTAATGTGGTTGTCGATGTCAATCCATTTCAATACATCCTTACTAGGCGTATCATAGGGGGGAAATATAATAAATGGATTGTCATTTTACAAAAAATTGATCTCGATTTCACTTATATGAAATCCAAGAAATCACTAGTATTTGCAGAGTTAATATCTGACTTCCCACCATTGGACGAGGATGTTATCCATGTTGATTCATTTGTGGACGCACACATTTTCCTTGTCTCATCGCCCAACCACTGGTATGGAGACATTGTTCTCTATCTTCAAACTTTGTAGTTCCCTCAGCATGTCTCGTGAGATGACAGATGACGTATACGATACCAAGCTAAGAATTACATTATCATCGGAGACACTTTGTATCATCGAGGAATAGAAACTATCTTGTGTATTTTTTAACTCACGAAGAAGCCGAGTTAGTTCTAAACGATTTCCACAGTGGGGCTTGTGGTCGACATCTATCTGAGCTTGCGAATTCCTAGAAAATTTTGTGAGCCGATTATTTCTGGCCATATATCTTTAAAGATTGTGTTTAAGAAGTTAAGAAGTGTCAGCCCCACCATGTGTTCACTTTCAAAATGCACTCGCATCCAACTCCTCTTCACCCAGTCATTATCATCGATCCCTTCACCAAGTGGGGGGTGAAATTCATGGATTTCAACGCAACTTTGGTTGGGGGGAATCAACACATTATCATGTGTTTAGACTACTTTGCTAAGTGGGTCGACGCCATGCCTACTATTAAATCCAACGGGAAGACTATCTCCTTCTTCATATTCAATCAAATTATCACCAGTTTCGGTATCCCGAGTGATATTTTCACTAATCATGGCAGTCACTTTCAGAACAAAATGATGGAAGAGCTAGCATCCAAGGTAGGGTTTAAGAATGGTAATGCTTCCCCTCACTACCCCTATGAAAATGGACAGGTAGAGGTCATCAACTAGTGTCTCAAGACCATTTTGCAGAAAACTGTCAGCTAGAGCAGATCTGACTGGCATATTATGCTATATCCCACACTCTGGGTATATTGAACCTTGGTTAATACTACCACCGAATGTTCTCCTTTCCAGTTAGTACATGGTGTGGAGTCGATATTACTGATTGAATATGAAATCCCTTCTCTTAAATTGGCAGTCACTCTCCTCCCTGACACTTCCTATCTTGAGCGATGCCTCGTACACCTAGAGAGTCTTGAGAAGCAATGTCGAGACACCTCTATGGCTATCGAGGCGAATAAAAGACATTTCAAGGTCCAGTATGATAAGACTATCTATCCTCAATTGTACGCTAAGGGTGAATTGGTCCTTTTATATGATCAAGCCAAAGAACCACTGGGGGTAGGAAAGGTAAAACCCATGTGGCACGGTCCCTATATCGTGTGACATGTCTTAGAAAAAGGAGCTTATAAGTTAGAATATTGTGAAGGGAACATGTTGGTTGAGCCCAGAAATGTGCTCTACTTGAAAATATGTTATTCTTGAGCCCCAAGCTTGGGCATAACACTTTTAATACTAATGTAATTTACTGTATATATATTTTCCCTTTAATTTTTTTCTTCAACTTGCTTATCGATTTTTCCCTTGGTTGGAAGATGTTAATGAAGTCTTCAGTCTACTTAGGATTCATAGATGGAGCCAGTCATCATACGCGAAACTTGGCTTCCGTTAGTTGGGTGGTTTACTCACCCGAGGGTCTATTGGTTGTTATAACCCTAAATTGCATCACACATGCTTACCTGGCATCAGGCCATCTCATATCCCTTATTTTCCAAAGCATTGCTGAACAACCCTTTGAAAATCCTCTTTTATAAAGGTCCACATGCCCTACTCCATTACTAAATGCGTATACATGGTGGCTGACCCAAAACAACCCATGTGGACCGACAAAAGCATGAAAAAAGGAAAGTTGTTGACAAAACACAAAAGCTATGGGTGAGTTAATTGAAACTCCCGTCCATGCATGGCTGAGGGTTCGTCCAAATACCTAGCTCCTTATAGCCTATAAAAGAAGGGGTAGGGGTCCCATTTGGAAGAGGAAAAATATAGCAAAGAAACTCTGCCCATTTGCGTATTCCCATTGTCCCAACCCTTTAGCCTTTCTTGATGCCAAAGGAGATACAAAGAAAAGCAGTTGGAGGACAGTAGAAGAGGAGCCCAGGATCAGGTTCATGGAGCAGTGGCCGGTCTCAAATTTTGTAAGTTGACTCATTCAAAGTAATAAAGAAAATGTTTTTCTCGTCCCAATTCATGAACTTTTTATAGTTTGACTAGTATATGTTTGGATTTTTAACCCAATAGTATATAAGTAGGATGGATGCGTAGATGTTGTTTGTCTTGTATGCAGGTCAGCTTTGGAAGGGGTATTGCGAACAAGTAATCAAGTACAATGGAGGATCAACATCAAACGCCGAGAATGAGGTAGGTTGATCTTTCCATGCATTTACTAAGAAAAGGGGATTTAAATCCAGGTATGAAGGTAGAAATTAGTTTTCTTTGGTCATATCTGCATGCAAAGTCTGAACTCTATTTTCTAGTCCATAGGGAGATTTCCCTCACAACAGAATTGGCGACCATACTGGGGACACTCTCTAGGGTTCTTGGAATTTTATTTAGTTTTTGGGTAGTTTTAAAGACTAGTTTTTCTTGCCTGTTTTTTCTTTTAGTTTCTGTAAGGTCTGAGCTAGCAGAGAGTCTGGTTTTCCATACCATCTTTCTCTGATATGTTTGACTATGTTTGTCGGGACACACAGAGGTACACGCGGCCTACATAAGGTCTGCATGCATGTACCCACGCCCTACTCTCTTACAACCCGCGTGCGAACGCTAGCTAAAGAAGTAGCAGTAGCATGTAGAGTTCGGAGAACTTCGAAGGCAGTCAGCCTCTTCCCTGTTACAATCAGACATTCTCAGGAGGTTTTCTAGAAGTCGATATGAGTCTTGGTTGTTTGCAGTCCTATCTCAGATTGTTTTTTCTTTATCATTTTTCCTTACATTATTTGTTTTTTCTATTAAAAAGAGTGTCCAAGCCTCTCAAGGGATCCTGGTTATCAATATCAGTGGTCTCTTCCTAGTTTGGTCTGTCTGTTTTAATTTTTTCTCAAAGTTTATATATACACGTAGCCTGTACAAGGTCAGCCCACGTGTACACGCCCTTTGTATCTATCCAGTGCGTGTTCGCACGCGTGCTGTTAGATTAACAATTGCGTGCTTGTACAAGATACTTTTTGTTGAGGGTAAGGCAGACATTCTTTCCCTTGATAATAATTATTCCTCTCAGGCGTTTGAATCTCTGTCTGAATAGTTAGTAGCTTAAGATTAATCTTATCCTTAGCTTTCTTTTTCTCATTTAAAAAAGTTGTCATAAAAATAAAAGATTTTTTAAGGTTTTCAAACAAGTGTGAGAGTCATTTTTTTTAAATTGCTAGTGTGTGATTTTTGACCTGATTCTTTGCGATCTGCGATTAGGCCAAAATTGTTTTTCTTGGTTTTTTCTTATTGGTATTTTTCCTTTTTTCTTTATCAAGCATTTAAATAAATAAATAAATAATCTCTTTTCATTTTCTTATTTGGTTGAAGAGTGTTTATGCATTATTAGCCAGGGAAAAGTCATTTATTTCATAAGTTTTTGCAGTTTACTTAGATCATAAGTAGCTTGTAGTCAAGTGAAATTTATTTTGAGTTTGTTGTCCAAAATCTTAGAAAATTAAAAATATTTATTTTGAAAAGTTGTTGAAATTTTGCATTAAGTAAAAGTTTTGTTTCCATCTTTTTTATTCATTTTTTTCTTTCGTCTTTTACACATCATCAGTTTCACTTTCATACCCCTTGACATAAGATAAATCCATAAAATTAACTCTAAATTTAAAATCTACTAGCCTTTTATGTTTGTAGGGTTCACCAACTAGTTTAGGATTAGGGCCTTGGATTAGGTTGGAGAGAAAACTCTTCAAGGCCATTTAAAATCAAACATTGGAGTCTGAGTTAGGGAGTGTCTAAGTCCAGTGTCATGAAAGTTATCTGGGACCCCCCCTCTAACACAGGGGATAAACATGAGGTCGCGTACGTAAAGGTAGCGGAGATAACCCCTCCAAAGCTGGACCAATCGTAGTGGAGAACACATATAGAGGGCTTGTTTTGGGATTCCATCGTTTGCATTTTCCACGGGGCTTCGTGGGTCTTGAATCGGTTCGAGGTCCTCAGTTGTCTTTCGAACCATTTTCTCTCGATACCCTTGACAGGTTTCGGGCTCGATACCTTGCTCATTGTGGTCTACCTGACTTTCGACTGTACCTGCCTGGTGACTAATCATGCACTGGAAACCTAGTTGCCAATATTTTTTAGGGACATACATAGGTGACTGTGGGGGTATACTCTGGTACCTAGGACAGACATCGGGCCACTCTTTTCAAAGTATAGCTAGAGAGTGCTTCTATGTTCTATTTTCACTTGCACCAGTAAGTTGCTCTAGTGTTGGTTGTTGTAACTATTCTTCCAATTAATTTAGTGTTTTCCTGTCTTATCTTCTAGGGATTCTTTTTTAGTGTATGTTACTTTTGAATGTTAGACTACCTTAGAGTGTCTTGTATCTTCTCATACAGTGGAGGATCCTAAGCTCCACTAGTCATGAAGGCTTCTTGGCCTACCGTCGATTACACTGGAGCCACCCCCGCCACCATTAAGACAAAAGCTAGACCAACAAGGGTCTTTTGAAGCGACCGGGTTACAAGCCATTGTGCCCGACCAACCCTCGGAGGAATCAACCATTTTGGACCTTGAAACAATCACTCTTGGCCCAGTTGAAACCCCAACCACTGATTTATTGGCACCTTTCATCGTACAAATTGAATTTTACGAGCGCCAGACAGTGTTGCACACAACAATGGAAACAAATGTTGTTACTCCTTATGGGAATTCTTCAATTCCCACCACAGTTGTCACCGCAGGAGAGATTTCACCTCCTAACCCACCATCATCAGTCTGAGCCACCATGGTCTCGATCGCTTCTACATCGCATAGTGGTCCAATCCCATATTTGGTGGTGGCCACAACCCCTTTCACACCAAGTGCAACAGGCCCTTCGTTCTCCTGCAGGATACCTAGTTCGGGTACAAGTCCTGTACTTTCTTACTCCACTTTACAGACTTTAGGTTTGGGGGCAGGGGGCTCTAGCGTTCCTCTGCAAGGTCACATGAGGGGAATTCCTACTCCTTTTAACTCTTTCCCTTATGGAGGAGCTCATATCCCTCCTTCATCCCCTTCACTCGGTGGCTCGCATCAACAATCCACTAGGCAACCTACACACAATAGTTTATTTGGAGCGGGGAGTCAATGACCACCTTCACATAGTATGCCGGTAGGTTCGACACCATTTTTTTGAATGGAACATTTGCTAACAACACATTCTCGTCAGTCGCTTTCCCAATTGGGAGCAACCATATTTTTGGACAATCTACTCCTATGCAGGGTATTATTCCTGCATAGGGGGCAAACCTAGCAGGACCTTGGAATTCAGGGCAGGGATCTGTTCCCTCATATGGAATGTCGATCTGGGGTAATCCTTTCCATAATCAATGGAACCTTGGCCAAACTACTATGCCTATCCCCATGGGACCAGCATGGGGTAACCCTTCCCAAAGTCCTTCGAATATAATGCATGCCCAACAATCTATGTCCTATTTGGAAAATCAACCAATGATGTCTCCACATATGAAAAATCCTTACGCTGACCAGGGCCATGGTTTCTACCTGAATCTGGGCTAGCAACCAAACTTTTCCTAGCAACCTGGTGCCAGTCAAACTCCAGGCCCCTTTTTCCCAGGTTATCACCAACAACACAAACTACCTTTCCTGGGGAATTTACACTTGCCAGATTTGACAAGGTTGTTGAATGACTCTATTTGTCACGATCCACGTTGGCCTCCTATGCTAATAAAGTTGCCTTCAGACATTCCAAAGTTCAAAACCAAGCCTAACAAAGATCCAGGAGATCATGTGACTACCTTCCATCTTTGGTGCTCATCTAATTCATTGAAAGATGACTTCGTACAATTGTGATTGTTTCAACATACTCTCATTGGGAGTTCCATGAAATGGTAAAATGAGATGGATCACTCAAGATACTCTTCTTTTGGCGAACTGGCGATCGCTTTCCTGAACGATTTCCAGTTACCTATGAGATGCGACGCTGGCAAAGAGATACTCACCAATTTTGAACAGACAATAGCAGACCATATCTTTGATCACATCTGAGAATGGAGACACCGAAAGAGTTTAATCAAAGTACCAGTCCCACCAACATTCCTTCTTAAGTGGTTCCTTAAGTCTTTGGTCCCACAATTATCCAAAGATGTTGCGACATCAAGAGTTTTTTCTGAAGAAGACGCCATCATGAGGGATCAACAGTTTGAGCTCATCTATTCTCAGTCTGGTTTATTATACAACATCTTTCCAGATGCACCACGTTCAATACTATATAAAACTAGATAGAGACTTGGACCACATGCCGATGGTATTGTTGGTTCAGCACAAACAAAGCCCGCTGAGCAATAGATGAATCAGTTGCAACAGTTATCTATACAACACATAGCAGCCAACAAAACTCTTGCTTTGGCTGCTCCCCCTACCAAAATGTCAGAGGTACACACAGTGCAGTCGACTAACCCAAAGGCCACCTAGCAGCCTGAAGGGAAGAAAAAACAATGAAAAAAGGGTAAGGGGGATAAAAAACCCACTAATAATGCTGGTGGGGACAACACTGAAAAACAAAATGTGAGGTATCCATGCAAATTGTGCGTGGAATACCACCTGACCCATCTATGTCCTCGACATGAAGAGGCCCAAAAATTTGTCATGCAGCAACAACAGGCGGTGCTGACTAATCCATTTCAACATGGGCAAAATATAGCTCAAGCCTCTGCAAGCACAGAAGGGGGCAGCCAAGAACCCTGTCCACCTCCCAACAACCCCGCATCCGCGAACGTATATATGGTTAGGAGTGATGCTTTTATATCAAATAGAGCGTACAACTATAGTAAAACAAGCGCTTCTAAGAACGGTAAAGAAGCTGACCTCCCATCTCTTCCTCTACAGATTGAGAAGACGTTGGGAGAAACAATGACACGCATTCCAAAAGGTGCATTTAAAAAAGATTCTCATAACCCAAACGTAAGGGCCGCCCCGAACTACTCTGTGGTGGAGGATTTATCACAAACCCCTTGTGTGATGTTCGCTTTAGAGATCCTCCAAAGCTACCCTTCCTAGAGGAAAGCCTTGTTAACTGCTTTAGGCTCTATTGAGACTTGTAATCTGGGTACCATCATGTTGGATACAACTGACTTAAAACCTCATCTGCCTTACCACGTAGCATTTTAGATAGTAGTGGCTTATCCCATGAAACATTTACTCAGAATATCTTCTGCAGGGTGGTTGATGAGGGTGCCTCAACATGCGTTATGTCGTTGGCATGTTGGAAGGCCATTGGATAGCCCGTTTGGTCTCCATCACCTACTCTCCTCACTACTTTCAACGGTCATTCATTCCGACCACATGGCATCGTTCCTTCTTTCCCTATGTAGTTAGGAGGGAAGACCGTGTGTGTCAAAGTGGAAGAAGTCGATGCTTCCCTTGACTATAACCTCTTGTTATGAAGGAGTTGGACTTATTCTATGCAAGTTGTGGTTGCTACAGTTTTCTGGGTCTTTTTGTTTCCACACGAGGGTCGAATAGTAACCATCGATCAATTGTCTTTCTCCAGACCTAACCCTGCTTTGGGGGCATCCACGGTCCTGATGATTGATAATCCTCAGCCAGGTGTAGTTAACGTGGGATTTGGTTTGTGCCCATCCTTGATGGGTACCTTCGATTACCCGCCCCCTCACGGCGATATCAAATTTATATCCAATCACCATAAGGTTGAGATTTTTCAAGTTTTATCGTTCCACACAACATACTTTGAGGATCCATGGATACTTCCTTCCCCATCGACCACGATGGATGAGATAGGGCACCCAGGCATGTCTATGCCCTTGTCTACAGCCGAAGTAGCGTACTCTTTAGTCCAGCAAGCTTCATCTAACACTAATCCGACTCCTGCACAAGCGTTAGGTCCACTTCTAGAGCCTATTTGGGCTCAGGGTTCTCTCGCTAACACCGATTCATTATACTTAGTCTTTCCTTATGATGAAGCAGTAATCGAAGAAATGATTTGTCTAGAAAAACCTTGGGAAGATCTTTATCACAGATCATATTTTCTCTCAAAATTAAACCGAATCGAAGAAGGACAATTCACCGTAACCATGACGGGAGTTCAATCATGCCCTATTAATCTCTTAACTACACACGAAATTTGTGCTGAGAGAAATATGGAAACTATCGTTCAAACTATACCAATCAACATCTCCCAAAACCTTGGCATCATGGAGAACGTCTTCGTCAGAGAGGATTTCTCCACCGAAGAGATTCAAATCTACACAGATCTTTTCAAAGAATTCCGCAACATTTTTTCCTAGTCTTATGAGGAAATGCTAGGTATCGCTCCAAAAATAGTTGAACATGAGATCACAACGTATCCTAATGCCAAGCCTATTTGGTAGAAGCTTCGTCCAGTTAATCCTAAGAAAGAAACAACCATTAAGGTTGAGGTTGAGAAATTGCTAAAGGAAGGTTTTATCTATCCTATCCATCTGACTCAATGGGTGTCAAATCCTGTGCCGGTCAATAAAAAACTAGGCATGATTCGTGTATGTACCGATTTCCGTGATTTGAATAAGGCATGTCCAAAAGATAATTTTCCAACACCATTCATCGACCAGATCATTGATGAATGTGTTGGTTGTGAATCCTTTTCTTTCATGGATGGTTTTTTTGGATATAATCAAATACAAATCAAACCCGAAGACCAACACAAAATGACATTCATTTGTCCTTGGGTTACATTCGCGTATCGTAAAATGCCTTTTGGTCTTAAAAATGCTGGAGCCACCTTCCAGCGGGCCATGTCTTTTGATTTTCATTATCTAAAGCATATAGTCGAGGCCTATCTAGATTATTTAGCATCGCAATCTCGCAAGAAAACGGATCATCCCACACACCTTAGACTTATCTTCGAACATTGTTGCTACTTTCAGATTCGCCTGAATCCAAACAAGTGTAGCTTCTGCATAACGTCAATATGTTTGTTAGGTTTCATCGTATCAACAACAAGGATCATGTTCGATCCTCTCAAGGTGGAGACAATAATCCAGTTTCCCCCCCCCACGCACAATCCTTCAACTTCAGAGTCTACAAGGCAAGGTGAACTTTTTATGATGCTACATTGCCAACTATGTCGAGATCACCAAGGGATTTATTCATTTACTGAAGAAAGACATCCCCTTTTACTGGGACGATGCCTCTCAACACTCTTTCGATGCATTAAAACATTCCCTCGCAAATGCCCCTCTGCTACGGCCACCTAAATATAACAAAGATTTCTTATTATATTTGGCTGCCGCAGAGTCAACCATTGGCATGGTTTTAGTTCAGGAAGATGAATTGTTCTCAGAATACATGATCTATTACCTAAGTTGAGGGATTGTAGGAATGGAACTCAATTATTCTCATATCAAAAAAATTGCATTGGCAACAGTTCATGTTGTTCAGTGGTTCCATCATTACATTCTATTTCGCAAGACCACCGTCATTGTTGTAGTGAATCCATTCCAATACATGTTGACACGACGGGTAATAGGCAGAAAAATCAGTAGATGGATAGTCATCCTCTAAGAGTTTGACTTAGACTTCATTTCATCAAAGTCCAAAAAGTCATTTTTCTTCGTAGAGCTTATTTCAGAACTTCCGGTTGAGTCAGGTGACATTGTGCCTGAAGAATTGCCTATCCGGGGAGATATGTTTTTTATCACATCTTCAGATCCTTGGTACGGAGATATACTTATCTATCTCTAGACTTTGAAGTGCCCCACTTCTTCTTCTCATGATGAGCATTGATGAATATTCCATTAGGCTAAGAATTATCTCATGCTCGATGATATGTTGTATCGGAGAGGTTTAGACTGCATCCTACGTTGATGTCTCACTCATGAGGAGGTAGTTATCATGCTTAACAATTTCCATACTAGATCTTGTGGCAGTCATTTGTCTGGGTTGGTGACAACCCAAAAGATTCTATGAGCAGGTTACTTATGTTCGACACTTATCAAAGATTGTATAGAATCGGTCAAGAAGTGTCATCCGTGCCAAATCTTCTCTCAGAAGATGAGGGCACATCCCACTCCCATGTTTCATGTCATCACAGTTGGTCCCTTCACCAAGTGGGGGATTGATTACACTACTTGCAACCACCCTTCAGCAAGGGGGCATCTTTATATCATCGTAGTTGTCGACTACTTCACAAAGTGGGTGGAAGTTATGCCAATGTTTAAAGATGATGGAGAGACTACAACTCTCTTTTTATTCAACCAAATCATAGCAAGGTTCTGACGTCTCGAGAGAGATTGTTACTGACCATGGAAGTCACTTTCAGAACCAAATGATGACCGAATTAACATCAAATCTTGTGTTACAGCAAGAGCAATCATCACCCTACTACCCCCAAGCCAACGGGCAGGTGGAAGCTGTAAAAAAAACTCTTAAGACTATTCTACAGTGAACTATCAACTCCACCAAGTCAAATTGGCATTTGATGCTATACTCGGCATTATGGGCTTACCAAACATCTGTTAAGACTGCAACTAGTTTCTCACCCTTTCAACTCATTTACAGGCTGGAGGTAGTCTTTCCCATCGAATGTCAGATCCCATCTCTAAAATTGGCAGTACAATTATTGCCCGACACTTCTCCACTCGAAGAACGGTTAGTATACCTTGAGCGGCTCAATGAACGACATCGTGATGCGGCCCTGGCCAATGAGGCTCACAAACATAAGGTCAAGTGTCAATATGATAGGTCCGTTCATCCTCGAATTTTCTCTGAAGGCGACCTTGTCCTAGTCTATGACCAAGATAAGGACCCCCTAGGGGCAGGCAAATTCAAACCCATGTGGTTTGGGCCTTTCATCATAAAA
>SNQJ01S0077186.1:23294-44059 GCA_010110895.2 Picea sitchensis | reverse complement strand
AAGGGAATGCTTTGGCAGAGCCTAGAAATGGGCTCTACCTCAAGAAGTATTACTCATAGGCAGGTCACTGTGGGTAACTTTTTGTAACATATGTATAGTCTTTGTACTATTACTTTTTTGTTTCTTTTAAATGTTATGGACGTGTCATTGATATTATCTTTCATCAATATGGTATATGTCAAGTGATTCTGAGGTGTTCGTTGGGTATCCAGACGGTTCTAGTTGGCACACTCGGAGGCTTGACTCCGCAGCTTGGGTAATCTTTACACCTTAGGGCCAGTTGTTATCCTCCAGAGTTATATGCTTAGGTGACACCACAAATAATGTCGTCAAGTACAGTGAAGTTATTGAGTTGCTTCGTGATGCTTTGTCATTGGGTATCTCTCATCTCTAGGTCTATGTCGATGTTCAATTAGTTGTGTCTCAGTTAAACAGAGTATATCAGGTTCATGATCCAACTTTACACCGACGATTCCTTAGGGTACGTCTCTTAGAATGAAACTTTGATTATATTATATATTTTCATGTTCCTAGGAGATTAAACCAAATTACAGATACTCTAGCTAATCAAATTTTAGATTGGCATCTTACACACATATGAAAGAACATTGGCATAAGCATGTAAATAAATTTTTGCACATGTGATCCATAAGACACAAAAGACCAAAAAAACATATATAATATCATAAAAGTAACCAGAGTACATAGATGGATGCAAGTGCCTCAAAAATAGGACCAGTAATGAGTCACAGGGCTTAAGCCCTCAAAAAATATATACAAGTAGTGCTCATGGCACGTAAAATGTCTAAATAGGTTCAGGGCCTATGGGACCTGTTATACTGGTCCACAACATGGGCTAAACACCTGAACAATTGGACCCACGTCCGAGGTGCCCCCACTACATGAGGATTCATGGATGGAGGCAGGTCATCAATCTCTGCCATCGGGACTGTGCGAGTGAGTACAATAAAGTTCCACTCAACTCATCTAAGTACCCTCTCAGCCTCCCCAGCTGGGAGGTCTCCTGCTACTACTGGTCCCCCGTTAGCGGTAGCTACGGCCCCTGGCTGAGGATGACACATGTTCCTTGCATAATTGGCAGGTCACACTAGTCCCACATCTACATGCAACAAACGTATATCTGTCAAATACTCTAGCATATAAAAATAAAATGATATATATAACAAAAATGACATAAAAATCACATATACAAAAAAAAAACTACAAAGGTGGAGACTTACCCATCTCCCCTCACTCCTCACCAGGAGGCACGGGTATCTCAGGATCTCTCGAAAAGTCTATCCCTACATATGGGTAATCCTCGATCACAGGGATCTGTCGTGATAGCCATGCAAAAAAGTCATCATCGAAGGACTCATTGGTCATTCCACCACCCTGTCGCGGTAGTAATATTTCCCATCTACATACAACAGGAAAAGAGGCCTGATGTCCTTGTACCACTATTTGAGGACTAAATCTCGGAAATCTCTCGAAAAAGAACGAACACAAAATAGTCCCGAACCCGAAGTTCCTATGTGTCTGGTAATGACAATTTCTAAATTGCCTCTTCATACACTCTAGTAGATTGGTACTCTAGTCAAAAATTTGTGCATTCAAGCACAGGATAGCACAGTTCATCTCTGCGCAGGACGCCTGATGCAAGGCCACTGAACTGGTAATCTGCCCAATGAGAAATAATATCGCTTGCAGTGATAGGTTAGTGATCTTACTTATGGGCACCTGGGAGCTCAAACAGTTTTTCCCAGCCTCACAGTGCAGGTCTATCAATTCTGCTATGTTATGCGGCCCCGATGGAAACTTCCTGAAATTGACTGGTTCCCCTCTCCTTGAGAGGCCAGTCAAAAAGTAGATATCCTCGGTGGTGGGCACCAGTGGTTGCCCCTCTATCATGAAAGCCTCTGCGTCAGGGTGCCAATAGTCAACCAAGGCATTCAGTAGCCTCAGTTGTGCCCGCATAAACGAACATAGAAAGAAATTTAGCAAACCACATTGCATCAACATGGCCACGCCATTCGGATCTCCCGTAACCAACTCACCAACTTATTCATGCTCCCTTTCCCTCCAGTGGACATACATCCTGCCAAAACAACAAAGTTCAGGAGGGTGAGTGAGTGTTGTTTGGTTCTTTTTTTCTACAAAGGGAGGTCCACGCGTGCTCTCTCGGTGACAGTCATGTGTACATGCAGGCAGGTTTTACTCTGCCTGAGTGTACACGTGGTCTGTCCAGAGAAAGCCCGCGTGGACCTAGGGCTGACCTTTTAAAGGTTGAGGCCCACCCAAAACATGAAATAAAAAACAAGAATAAAGAATTGAATAGCTAGATAAGGGAGTTTGTACTTACTTGGTCAAGACGAAAGTTCGTTTCGTCCACTGTAGCTCCCAGAATCACCATTTTTATCAAAGGGGGTCTTTTGGCTCCATAGTCAATTTCCAAATCGGTAATGGTGATAATGAGTTGCCAACTTCTATTTATAGACTTTTTGGCCTCTTTTTGTCACTTTTTTGGCCTCCCTTATCATTTTCTCTATACCAAAAACCATTTAGAGTGATTCAGGAGTTATATGGGAGGGATTTGATCGGGTATTGGGACATTTTTTTTGAGTTTTGAGTAAATTTTGACGGTCCATGAAATTTTTTTCGACGATCAACTTGAGCATATAGGTTAGGTTTCTACCCTGATTTTTGTATCTCGTTGTCTTTTTCATTTTCCATAGGATCGATCCCATCAGAGTGTGACACAAAACCATCATCTCTTCTTTAGAAGTGTTGCAACTTGGTGGTAGAGCTTACCGGAACATGGATTCCCTAGGTAGACCTAGTTGCATTATGGCATTCATGATGTCTCTAAAAACACTATAGGCTCGAGAGTCCTTATAGTCTTTCGTGAATATGAGTTTGAGCCTCATTTGCATGATTCTTCTTCGCTCTTGACCTCACCCTCATGACTCCCAAAAAATAGCGGGTCTTCTTTTAAGCCCTTTTCAAACCCTCTAAATATGAAAAGATTGTCAAGCGATATTGTGGCCTTTCACGCTTGTTAAACTGAAATTTGAAGTCACATTTGTCCAGCAGTAGTTTACCCCTTTTTCGGTCTGGATGGTCAACTGTATGAACAAAGGTATATTCTATGGAAATTCAACTCTATATAAGAGTACTCTCAGGTATAATTTTATCTCTTTTTCGAGCCCGAGGGACTAAACTTATGAAGAAGGAACCCCCACGGAGTCCATAGTTAAGCTCTTTTTAGACTCCCTAAAATTGAAAATATTTTCAAGTGACCTTATTCTTTCACACTCGTTAAATTGGTCCATAATAACATTCCTGACGGAGTCCATAGTTAATCTTTTTTTCGACTCCTTAAAAATGAAAAAATAGCCCAGTGATCTTGTCCTTGTCACACTCGTTAAAATGGTTTTGAATCGATGTCTAATCGGTGCTAGTTTACCCTTTTTTGAACCAACTAGACTATCTTCAAAAAAGGTATCCCAATGGAGTCTCCTTTTATGTTTTTTCAGACCCTCTAAATATGAAAAACCACTGATCTTACCTTCTCTGGGCTCGTTAAACTTACATCGAAGGACATTACCATTTTGTATTTTGTTAACTGCATTTGCATACCTTCTATGTCAGCCTAGTAACAGTTTGCTTCTGCGTTTTAACACCCTTGGCCCCCAGAGGATTTTTCCCAAGTATAATTATTTAGAACATCAATCTTGTCCTTGTTCCTTGAGCTTGTATGTTTGCAACACTCGTTCCTCCTTTGTAACGTAATATTCCTTTATTCTTTTTCCACAATTATTGAAAAGGACAAAAAAATCAAATATACCCCAAAAAGAGGAAGGGAAAAGTATTTTCTTTATTGGCAACACAATGAGTCGCCCTTGGATAAAGAACATCTATCTATTTGTTCATTAGACTATGGGATGTAGTACGACCTTAGGAAGCCTTGTCTCGCTATATAGAGTTGTGTCCTCCACCGTTTGGTTATCCTTCCAAACATATGGAGATTTTGCGTTGCCTCCTACTTTGTAGACTTATGATTAATGCCATGTTTCTTGAGTCTCATCATTTTTCATGCTATTATCCAAGGGAAGTTTGTCACCAAGCCTGAGTCGTCCCCTCTTCAATATGTCTCTTGTCCTCATACCCGGCCATCCTGAACATCCAATTAAGTCCTTGTTCGAAATCACTGAAGCCTTCAGTCTGATCATCAAGATTATCAATTCCATGACCGACAAGTCATCGAAGACCTCGGGTAGTGCAGTCGTACACTCATATTACACTCCTACCCAAGTTTTGAAGATTTTGAAGTTGTTGCTCGAGCTCTGAAGATCTCATCTCCAGCCATCAGGCCATATCAGCTTCTAGAAGATGGATACTCTATATGTATATCTTTTTGATTTCGAGATGTAGCTCCGTTGTGTATTATTCATGACTACTCTTTATATAGTTATATGACATGGATCTATAGTGTATTTAATTGGTATCCATGATTCTATTTTATCCCAAGCATGGGTATGCCTACCTCGGTGAGACATTTTTTATTTTGCAGACAACACCTCCCAGTTCCTAATCCTTGGGCTCAATCGTTCGACACATCAGTAAATATTGGTAATGTATTTCGGCCATCAGATGCTCTTCTGACCTCACACATTAGGGGGCATCTGTTATAACCCCAAATTGCATCACACATGCTTACCTGGCATCAGGCCATCTCATATCCCTTCTTTTCCAAAGAACTGTTGAACAACCCTTTGAAAATCCTCTTTTATAAAGGCCCACGTTCCCTACTCCATTACTGAATGCATGTACACACTGGCTGACCCAAAACAACCCACGTGGACCGACAAAAGCACGAAAAAAGGAATTTTGTCGATAGAACACAAAAGCTATGGGTGAGTTAACTGAAACTCCTGGCCATGAATGGCCAAGGGTTCGTCCAAATACCTAGCTCCTTCTAGCCTATAAAAGAAGGGGTAGGGGTCCCATTTGGAAGAGGAAAAATATAGCAAATAAACTCTGCCCATTTATGTATTCCCATTGTCCCAACCCTTTAGCCTTTCCTGATGCCAAAGGAGATACAAAGCAAAGCAGTTGGAGGATAGTAGAAGAGGAGCCCAAGATCAGGTTCACAGAGCAGTGGGCAGTCTCAACTTTTGTAAGTTGACTCATTCAAAGTAATAAAGAAAATGATTTTCCCGTCCCAATTCATGAACTTTTTATAGTTTGACTAGTATATGTTTGGATTTCTATCCCGTTAGTATATAAGTAGGATGCATGCGTAGTTGTTGTTTGTCTTGTATGCAGGTCAACTTTGGAAGGGGTATTGCGAACAAGTAATCAAGTACAATGGAGGATCGACATCAAACGTCGGGAACAAGGTAGGTTGATCTTTCCATGCATTTACTAAGAAAAGGGGATTTAAATCTAGGGATGAAGGTAGAAAGTAGTTTTCTTCGGTCATATTTGCATGCAAATTCTGAACTCTATTTGCTAGTCCGTAGGGAGATTTCTCTCACAACACTGGTGTCTTCATGTGGTGTATTCCTATTGAAATCCATGAATAATGTGGTCGAATATAGAGTCATTATATAACATTTACGCGATGCCATTTCACATGGTATTTTCTCTTTGGAATTTCTCCTGGATTCCCAATTATTAGTATGTTAGTTGAACAACAATTACCGCGTGCGCGATCCTACTTTACTCTGACGATTCCTATGGGTACGTATTTTAGAGCGATAGTTTGATTTTATTACTTATCGTCACATACCTAGGAGTTCTAATTATGTATCATATGCTTATGCTAATTTCGTTTTAGTTTGTCATTTGTCACATAACTAAAACAAAGAAAACAGTCTCATCAATGTATACATTGTAATATAAATAAAGTTGAAGATCCGTGTTTTAGATATATTTCAAAAAATATGATGTTTATAGTACAAAATTGGGGCCAACATCCCCAATACACATATACAACCGACAATAAAAAATCCATGACATCTACGCTTGTGGTGTCGGATATGTGTCATGATAACAAACTACAGCATTTGTGAGAATCTGAAAGAGTCGCACCCAAGCTATGGGCACTCCAAACACTTGTCGTTGCATGGCCTCCGACATATCCTCTACCTGAACCATTGGACTCCTATGTGTCAAATGAGCCATATTTCCATCCACATTGTGAAGGACTCTCTCTGCTTCTCCTCCCACCATGTCATCTCCCCAGTACCTTCGATGATGTCGTGGAAGCCCGTCTGGTCATCGTGGACCTACTTCCGTGTCACACAAGTGTCTACTTAGTACTTAAGAATCATCCAAAAATATTTTTGTTTTACTATACAAAAATACAAAAACAATGAAATATTTAAAAACTTTGACATACCTATGTCCACATAGGAGGTCCCTAGTGGAAATGGCATGTCAGGGTCCCATCTGAAGTCAATCCATATATAGGGGTAGTCATCCATAGCAATGACCTGGTGCCTACACCATTTAAAGAAATCATCATTATAGGGTGTGGGCACCTTACCTCCCCATGCTGTCTCATTGCCTCAGTCCACCATGCCATGTCTGGATCGCGAGGTCCTTGAGTAATGATCTAGAATCTAGGTCCCAAACATGGAACCCGCTCGAAGAAAAAGCTACACAAGATGGAAGAAAACTCAAAGTTCATCTTACCACCTTGTTTTCATTCTATCAATTGGATCTTCATATTAGCCAGTAGTGATGTGCATCAATCGTACTTCGTGGGTCTCAAACACTCTATAGAATATAACATGAGAGGCCTCTATTCCTAGTGCAATGAAGCTGATCCTATGATCCTAGTCAAAACAAGGACAACAGTCTTGAGGCTGATATTGTTTATCGCTCGAATGGGGAGTTGACTCCTGACCTTATCAGTCCCTTCTATATAGTGAGCATCTATGTACTCCTCTATTTTCATACCACTCCTAGATCCCTAGGCTTTGAGGTTCACTACCTCACCCCGACATGACAACCCAGTCAATAAATATATACCCTCAACTTCAATCCTCAATGGTTTCCCATCGAGGTTGACATTGTCACTGTTTGGATCCCAGTAATCCACAAGAAACTCTAGCAACATCACTTGGGCCCTCATCCCTTTGTGTGCCCAAAATTTGTACAACCCGCATATTTTCAAGGCCATTTGGGCCCCTAGATCTCTTTCCACGATATCATCTACCTACTCATGTTCCCTTTCCCTCCATTCTAGCACCATCCTGCCAAAGAAACATCAATTTTTGAGTTCAAAACCATCAAAAACCTTGTTTACGGACTTTTACGTGGGCAACAACATTTAAATTCGCTTATAGGGATGAGTACATGCATCCTATATTTTACACAGTAGTGTATAAACTCGCGTATATGCGACCCAATGAGTGGTATCTTGCGTACACCAAAATACCTAATTTGCGCCTTAATTAACGCAAATTTTGAAACCTAAATAAAAACTTTAATCCACTAGAAAGGAAGAGGATGGGAAGAAAAATTACCTGGTCCAGACGGTCTCTGATTCCATCACTCGATGCTCATGCAATCACCGATTGAAGATCAGAGGTAATTTGGTCCAATTTTCACTATTTGGGTAAAAAGTCAAAATGACATAGTAAAATTTGGTTTTTGTTACTATTTATAGAAGTTTTTACCCACTTTCTATAGTTTTGGATTGTATTTTCACCTAATGGACTAATACAACAGTCGATTGAGTTGGTTTTTGTAGTTTTCGCTAGGGATTCTTGTGGTTTTTAGCATTATGTTGACCATTCGTAACTACAGGCACATATTTTCGCTACCCAGCATATAGGATAGGTATCCATTCCATCATGCACAATTGCATTATCCTATAACTAGAACTCATGTGCCTTAGGTATGAACCCATTTTTGTGACACAGAACCTTCCATCTACTACAAGACGTGTTCTTATCAAATGGTAGAGACTTACCAAACATGGGTACCCTAGTTATATCCTCTGCTCCATTTGGTTCCCATGCAAATATTTTTCCCATAGGACCACGAGTCCCTTATACATAATACATGAATTTATGATGAGTCTCATTTCTCATTCATAAACATGCTGACCTATACCTAGACGACTGCCAATTGAGTTTGATTTAATCTCTTTTCCAACTCCTTTTAAAAAAGCGAAAATATTGCTGAGTGACCTTGTCTCTTTCACACTCATAAATTGGATTTGAAAGGACGTCTATTTGGTACAAGTTTATCCATTTTTCACACCAAGTAGACTAAGATTATGAAAAATGACATTTTTTGGCAACAAGTTGTGATTGCATCTCATTCCCTTGCTTGTAGTATTGAGTCTATAGTTGGTTCTCACTTTGCCTTATAAACCATTGTCCTCAACAGTTTTGCCTCCTCAACCAAGAAGAGCCTTGTTTATATCCTTTGCAATTTGACACCCTATACCCAGGAGGGAACATTCCCCGAGTGTCCGTCTCTCGCATGCACCTCCTTGCATTGAGCATAGGTATGTTCCACTGCTGGAACTAGTTTTTCTTACTTGCAACACTCATTTCCTCCTCTGTATCATAGCATTCATTTGTATATGAAAATACAAAAAAAGACAGGCGGAAAAAGAGCATTATCTTATATTAGCAGCAGTCGTGTCGCCTTTGAACATAACACAGATTTATTGAGTCCACTTGTCACCATAATTTTGGGTTTAGCATGGCCTTAGGAAACTAAGATCGTTACAAATATTTTTCTCTCCCAATTGGTTTCTCTTCCAGTCCCTATGGAGAAATTGATTGATTCCTCCTACATTTCATGGTTTCATCATTAAATTTATGCTTCCAAAGTCTTCCATATATATCATGATCTTGTTCAAAGGATGTATATCAACTTGTGTCGGCCATTCCTCAGAACTCTTGACTTTGCATGTCATCCATACCCTCATTTTGTCTCAAAATCACATGATGTTTTAGTCCTATAATGCACCTTGGTCCTACTTTCCCCATTGGTAGGTAGCCTTGAACCCATCAGTCGACATTTCATTATTGTTTGTTGATTGGGTGGTTTCCCTTGTGCTCGATGGAAATACATATATTCACACATTTGGGATTTGTGTAGTGTCTTGAATTCCATTATCCTTATTGGTTTCCTCACCTTTTTCAGCAATTTTCCTCATTGGTTTCTATTCAGAGGGTTTTTTTCGTGTATTTATATAGGGTCTTTTTAATGACAAGCTATCATCATCTTGCATCATCAACGAATCATGTAAGAAATAAAATCCATAATTATAACATCTAATAAGATGAACATATGTCATATATACAACAATCAAACCCCAATAGTCCACTCTCTGACTCGATCCAGAGTCCAAGGATTTCATCGATGCCTCAGAATCCTCGAGGTCCAAAATCCTACACACTTAGGAGAACCGAGTCAATAGCACCTATCTATATCAATACAACAAAATAGCATGTCATCATATCCATAATTCCTCATAATCATAATCAAAGACCAATAGTATAATAATCTGGATCACTTGCAAGCAAGTGTCCTCAAGAATAAGTTTGCTCATTGCACATAAGAGTGGGATGTTACATACACTTCCTCTTGGTATAAACCCCGTCCCAAAGTTTCACAGTATATAAGTGTTGAAATCATGTGTATCACAGTGTCATAAGTTTCTCTATCAAACAAAAAGGAAACTGTTGACGCATATCATATGTGTCCTCCCAGGTCTCGAAGTGAAGACTATAGTTGTCCCACTGGACCTTGACTTGATCTACCGTTCGATTCCATAGCTGTCTAATGAAATGATCCAAGATGTGGATCGTCTCAGCCATGAGTGCACCCTCATCTAATACCTTCAAGGTACTCACATCAAAACACGAGTAGGGTCATTTATAATGTCTCAAATAGATACAAGATAAACATCATGCATACACCTCAAAGAATCAAGTAAGGCTAGTCAATCGGCCACAGGCCTCTCTTTTCCACAATCTCGCAGGATCCCACAAACCTAGAAGATAGTTTAGCACCCTATCCAAACTTGATTTAACTCTTATGTGGTTTCACCCGCAAGAATATGTGATCCTCGCATCGTAACTATGGTCAACACGACGAGCATTGACATAAATATTCTGTCGATCTTGTGCTTCTTTGATCCTTTGTCTTATGGTTTTCATTTGATATTCCATTACTTGGATTTCCTCTGGTCCCACCAGGACCCTATCCTCAATATGTTCCCAACTCAAAGGCGTCTGACACGGTCGCCCATAAACGAACTCGAAAGGCACCATCTTAATGGTGCTTTGGTAACTGTTGTTATAATCGAATTATACCAATGGCAAGAATTCTTCCCAACACTTTTATTGGTCCATCACGTACATGTGCAACATGTCTTCCAAATTTTTTTTTTTTTTTTTTTTTCAGTATTCCCTTCAGTCTTCGGGTGATACGTGGTAGTAAAGTTAATTTGGGTTCCAAAGGCCTCTTGGAAACTAGTCCAAAATCGTCCGGTAAACACCAATCCTCAATCGGATATAATCCTCTTACGCACGCCATACAACCTCACAATATCACTGATGAAAAATCTAGCTATGTCAGGTGCCTGATACGTGGTATGCATAGGAATAAAAAGAGCACTCTTCGTCAGAGTGTCTACTACCACAAAAATTGAGTTGTGTCTCCTTGTAATAAGTGGAAATCCAACAATGAAATCCATCGAAATAACCTCCCATTTCGATTCTGGAATAGTGTGTGGCTGTAGTAATCTTGTTGGATGTCTATGTTCAACCTTTACCTGCTGACATTATATACATCTGGCCATGCAGTTGAGTATGTTTGCCTTCATTCCTTTCTATAAGAATAAGGGTTTGACGTCCGCCCTCATCTTCGTGACTAGTGGGTGAGCCATGTACACTGCTCTGTGAGCCTTGTTTAGGATCAAACTCCTCAACTCGTTGTTTGGTGGTACATAAATCTGATTCTTAAACCTCAATAATCCATCTTCGTCAAACGTAAATCCTTCAAATATTGGTACCATCATTGTGTTTTGTCCAATAAAATCCTTGACCTCGTTGTACCAGTCGTCGTTGCGTTGTAAGGTTAGAATCTTTTCATGTAGATTCATGTGAAGCAAAAACACTGAAAATATGCATGGTCTTCGACTCAATGCATCTACCACTCGGTTCACTATTCCTTTTATCTAAGTAATCTCAAAGTTGTACTCACTAAGAAATTTCGACCAACGTCATTGTCACGTGTTCAGATCACTTTGTGTAAATATGTGTTTTCTTCCACAGTGGTCTATTTTTAGTTCAAATTTTCATCCAACAAGGTAGTTTCCCCAAACCTTCAAGGCATACAGAATTGCTAAAAACTCCAAATCATGTGTCACATAGTTCTCCTCATTCCTTCTCAACTTCTTCAAGATGTAAGCGATCACTCGACCATCGTGCATCAAGACTCCACCTAAGACTTCCTTGGATAAGTCAGTGCATACCAATAAGTCTGCATCCATGCCAAAGACCTTTAGTATCGGTGTCGTTGTCAACATCTCCTTGACCCTCCAAAATGCTTCTGCACATTTTTCGGTCCAAAAAAACTTCTTGCTCTTCTTCAAAAATTCCATGATCAGATTTTCTATCTTCGAAAATCCCTCGATGAACCGTCAATAGTATCCTGCTAAACCCATGAAGCTACACACTTCCGGGACATTCGTCAGTGCAGGCCATTCCATAACATCCTCAACCTTTGTTGGATCAACGATGATACCTTCGTCAGAGATGACATTCCCTAAGTAGTGAATATTCGATTGATAAGACGATCATTTGGACAACTTCCCATACAATTTGTGCTCTCGCAGATGCTGTAGTACCACGCGCAAGTTCTTGTCATGCTTCTCCTTCATCTGAGAGTAAATCAAAATATCATCAATGAATACTTGGATGAACTTGTCCAAGTACTCACAGAACACCCATTTCATCAAACTCATAAATACCCCTGGGGCATTTGTCAGTCCAAATGGTAAAATAATAAAACTCATAATGTCCAAAACTTGTCTTAAAGGAAATCTTAGGGACATCATCCTCCTTGATCTGTAACTGGTGATACCCTAATCGCAAATCGATCTTTGAAAACAATGTCGCACCCTTCATCTAATCAAATAGATCATAAATACTCTGCAATGGATACTGATTCTTGATCGTTGACTTTTTCAATTGACGATATTCAATGCAGAGTCTCCACGACCCATCCTTATTTCGTATGAAAATAACAGGCACACCCCACAGTGAAAAACTTAGATGTATAAGTCCCAGGTCCAACAACTCCTTCAATTGCATTCTCAAATCCTATAACTCTGGGGTCGACATACAATAAAGCATTCTCTCTATTGGTTCAATCCTCACTTTTAGGTCTATGGTAAACTCCAATTCCCTCTCTGGCGACATCCCAAGTAACTCCTCTGGGAATACTTCCACAAACTCTCTCACCACAGGAAGGTGTTCTAGAACTTCCACTACTCTCTTCTCGTTTAATGCAAGGATCGCATAAATCTTACATCCCTTGCGCATGCTCTTCAGTAACTGTAAGGAAGAGATAAACCTCAGGGAAACTCCCTGGTTCCAACCTACAATCATGCGTCTCTATCCCTCATCATCGACCAAGCTCAACCATTTTGTCTTAAAGTTGAGTATCGCCTCATGTGATTCCAACCAGTCCATACTGATCACGATGCCATAAGATCCTAATATCATGACGTATAGGTTGGACCTAGTGACAAAGTCTCCCAGGTTAAAGGTGCAACTCGTAACCTTTCCTCCAACCTTCTGTTTGGCTCCCAAATCCATCTCTACAAAGATAAACTTATCATGTTCGACTGCCTTTACCTTGATCATTTTTAGCGCTGCACCAGAAATGAAACTCTAAGTAGCATCGAGATCTATCAAAATACTAAGGGTCTGGTCAGTGACGGTACCTGACGTCTCGAGCACAGTCGACTGGTGCTCTACCTGGTGGTTATTCACCACTACATGAATCCGATGGGCCTTGCCCAAATCTCCCATGGTAGTGGATCCAGCTAATACAGATGCTATAATCCTCTCCACTAGGAAATCGCATTGGTAGTGTGGCTCCCCATAGGTCCAACACCCCTTCTTCGATCCAATAGTCCTAGTACCCAAAGTAGAAGCTAAAGTCCCACCATCTTGGAATCCTGGTCTATTTTGTTGAACATGCCTAAATTGTTGTTGTTGCGGTCGATGTTGCGGTTAATGTTTTGGTCCTCGGTAAGGATTCTATTGTTGAGGCATTGGTCGTCAAGGTGTAGTGAAAGTGGATCCTCTCTAGAAGACATGATATCGTGGTGTTTTTATGACTGGTGTCTGATGTTTCAACACACCAGATGATACCTTCCCTGCTGGTCGCACTGGGGTCCTACTCTCAGCCCCACTGATAAGCTTCTCTTCTACTATGAGGGCCTTCTGGATGACATCATACAAGGTTTGAGGCATCAGAATCCTAACCTTTACACGTAAGTTGACATTAAGGCCGAACAAGAACATGTTGACCTTAATTTTATCAATATTAAGATGCAGAGCATACCGAAGCAACTCCATAAAACATGCCTCGTACTCGAGCACCGTACGGTCACCCTGTCGCAAGGTGTTGAACACGTTGAGTTGACACTTATTGAATTCCTTAGAGATATACCTCTCCTAGAACTGTTCCTCGAATAGTTCCCATGACATGTCTTCGACGATCATGTTCAAAAATGACAGGAGCATCTTCCACCATAGAAGAGTGCTCCCCTTCAGTTGAAAACTAACATGCGTACCTTCATGTTGTAAGTATAATTGCGAAGCACAAGCACATCCCCATACTCTCCCACCATGCCTCAGTGGCTGCATTGTCTGGGGCACCAAAGACCTAAAAAAATTGACCTTCTCGAGTTCAAAGTGAATACTAATGGTACTGGCTAGGCGTATTGTGGACCCTCTGGGGTACAGGAACCCTAACCTTATATCAGTATATATGGTGATTCAAGGCCTCTGAAATTCCCTGAAAGGACCTTGTCAGACCATCATCATCCATTATAAAAATCGGATCCAACCCAAGAACTTGTTCCTCCCCTTGGGGATTAGAATCCGAGGGCGCGACACTTCTCGAGGCATCACACCTCCTTCCATGACACCACGCTATAAACCTCTGTGGCATCCTCTAATCGATATCACCACATGAACACGTTAAAGTTTTTAGTTAGATCTAGGTCAAACTCAAGGGTTTACTGCAGTGGAAACATAGCAATCAATAGTTGCAGGGTTGAACCCACTCTGATACCATATGTAACGACCCCATCGTTACAAATGCACGCGAAGCAAAAAGTGAATTTGTTTTTTTTCTTAGACAGGAAGGTAATGACGACAACAATTGAACCACACAACTGATGAAGAACACCATGCAAACAGAGTAGTAAATAGACTATCAACAACTTAGCATTAGCACATCAAGCAATTGGGTGACACATGCGAAAATCCAGGACAAATAGAAAAATCTACCCGCTTGACACAAACACGATGACTACTATAGGCTAAGGGACAACATCCACCATCCTGACATAACGACCTCAATGACCAGTACCTAGAACCTCTATGGCATGCAATCCCAACGTATGAAGGCGTTACAACCCAATACAATCCAACACGCTAGGAAACTGAAATTAACTGACAACAACATGAATACTAAACCCACGCCCCTAGGCAATCAATCGACCAGACGCAAGGTGAGCTTACTTCAATTTAAAATTTTGCGCAACTAACCGTAGGATTCTTGTTCCTGCAAGGTAACAAGTGTGGTGGAATAAATATGAACAACCGCTACTTACAACCGACTTAAGGCACAACTAAGTAAGGAAGATAAGGATAGAGGCAGGCTCTTTTATCTAAAGAAGGAGGTAATTTAATATATCTAAATAACATCTAAGGAAGATTAAAATAAAAATCAACAACATTTTAAAATATTAGCTTCCTCTCAGCTTTAACCTAATGATGAACCTTGTAATTAAAAAAACAAATCCACCTTTATTACATATAGTTTCTTTATTGAAACCCCCTTTCATAATAAATATAATTAATTAATATCATTAGTTGATAAAAATGGTGAAAATGGTAATTGAGAATTGTTTCAAAATATCCTTTGGTACAAGTAATATTCAGGTCATAAATGTAACATCAAGGTGACATATGAAAGAAACAGATATCATGATCTCTTTATTAATGGACAAAATATGCATCTCACCTTTCCTTAGCAACATTACTCTTCCAAATTCGAGTAACTAATCCTTAATTTAAATTGAGCAGAAAGTTGACTTGGAGAAATTTATTACACATGAGGTTCATTAACACATCGACGAGGGTGAAAAGTGTGCATAACATGACCATAAATTAAACAGTATGGAGGGAGACATATGACAAGAGTTTAATATGAGTGATCTGTGTACAAGGTATAAAATTTAAGTTTTCTGGAATTGCCTACAAAATGTATGGGGATCGTCATGATGGCGTCTCTCCAATAGGTTATTTATATGTGGAGAATTAAGGTAAGAATGATTAAACAATAAATAAAGTTGCCTCTCCCAATATTTTTATTACAAGCCCCCACCCATTGATAATTTCGTGCTACCATTCAATATGAAGAAACCATACACACCATGATCAAAAATTAATATAATTTAATAAAATCCACACACAAATAGACTAAGGACCCCACTCACACAGTCAATACGCAATCGTTGTTTTCATACATTGGGTGAAGTTGTTGTCTTAGAAATGGGACAATTTGGAAGTGTTGTCAGCTAATCAATATGGCATGCTACCCAAGATAAGCGTTGTCAACTCCATCAACTAATAATGATATTAACAAAATACAAGATTAAGACCCTGAGGTCTAAATGTATGGGATTTTTGTTGTCTATCTTTCCAATTTGTTGTCAGACTACAAAATCTCTGTCGTACAATAATTAAAAATTTATTCCATACAACCTATACCATCGTTGTCAGATAATCACAATTTAAAAAAAAAAATAGTCATAGATAAAGTAAAATCGTTGTCACGAGACATCCAGTATCGTTGTCCTTCAAACATGTGGAATTTCCATCTTACAGTATAAGAAATCGTATTCTAGTATTTAGGAAATTGTTGGCTACAAATGAGAACTGTTGGATGAAAAATCGTTGTCAATACACTCCACCATTACAAAAAATAGCGCCCACCATTACACCCTCATTAACTAGTAATGTGAAGGCATTAAATGGAGAAAAACAACATGCCAGATGTATAAAATCGCAAGGCAAAATTTGCCTTTAAAACATATTAATTTTCATAAGGAAAATCGTTGGCCAGATGGGACAAAATGCAAGGTAAGTTCGTCTTAAAATTAAATTAAATTGTAGAGGAAAAGTTACAATCAAGGTATTAAATTGCAAAGCGAAAATTCGCCAGTATGTAAGGAATAAAATTTCAGAGTATAAAGATAAAAGTAGTTCGTCAATGAAAACGCAGGTAAAACACAGTATCATCATTCCAACTGCCGGAGAAAAACACAGTAATAAGAGCAATAGCATTCGACCATTACAAAATAATCTATGTCGCCCTTGAAGATTAAAAGAAACTACAAATCGTTGTCAATGCTGGTGGAAACACTTCATGGGATTGTTTGAATTGTAGGTCTTGCCATCGATCTCTACGTGAATTCTTGGTGTATTTATAAATTTCTTCCTCAAACTTCTTCAAAAAATCTATCACGAAGATTTTATCTACCTTCAAATCAATCCTTTTGGAAATAACATTTGAAGAATGTGGAGCCATGCTCTTGATATATTCATATATCTTCCAATTGACTATTATATTAGAAAATGATTGATCATTCATATCAATATGATACTTTGAATGAAACAAACTTAGATTTCCACAACGATCACATTTATTTCCATGGACACATTTTTTTTTGTAAAATAAATCATCATCTTCTCTTTCACATAGAATTTCAAATATAAAAGCACGAAATGTGGAAGGAAGAGGTGAACTTGGCCATAAAGTTTTACCAAGATCCAAAAAAGTGTCGTAATACAACTCAAATTCCACATGATAACGACAACAATAAGTGTCACAAACAGTGATGGGTCTAACAAACCATGGTTTTTATTACACAAATGTATTGATGGAAATTTAAACTTCTTTGTGCTCTTCTTTGAACTTATTGAACAATTCTATTTGTGTGATTGGAAATATATGTTTTGGAAGTTATTCATATTGTTTTCATTCTATTATTCGTCACAACACATCCCTTGTATGTGGTGAAACATGATATTCTTCCAACCAACAATTACATGCCAATTCTTTAACATTTTCTGCAAGTCTATCTTTGTAGGGTTGTCTAGAAATCACTGTCCAACAATCCAATTCATCATTTGCATCTATTTGCAATCAAAATTTTCTATGTTTGTGCAATGTTTTTCTTGGTGTTCCCATTGTTTTTTCCATGTGTTGTGTCAAACGATATTTCATATTGCTAGATGAAACAACTGATGTTTGTATCACTCTACGTGCAACACTAACATCTTATTTTTGAGATTTTCCAAAAGTTTTTAATACACTAGTTATATTGTCAAAGACATTATGTTTCACCTTTGTATCCTTTGTCGACTTTTGAATACCCAATAATTATGTAGATTCTTTTAACTTTCTTGACTTCATTAGACAGAGTAAAAGTTGAGCTTGTATTGTTACTGATTCATCTTTGAAAAAAGTATTATACATATTCTCAGTTCGATATCTTATATAATGATTAGCTTTTTTCTTCCCAAATTTGTCAGTATCAACATTTTCTAATATTGCATCATCAATGTTGATAGATTCTCCTGAATATTTCAAATTAAAGTTTATAATAAAAAACAAAACCAGAACATAAATTTACTAAACTATATATACAAGTGTTCATCTTATATTATCTAAATTTATGTACATACCTATAGGTGATTCGTCTTCTGCTTCAATTTTGGTTTCAACGTCTTCTTTGAAATTATGAGACAAATCTATTTATGTTTTTTGAAAAACATCAAATTGTAATTACAATCAATTATTAAACAATATTTTAAATTTGAATTCTATACTTTTAATATAGACAATATGTGCATGCATACCTGGTTGGACTTCTTCTTGTTGAAAATCTCTATTTACATTATCATCGTTTCTTTCTTCAATATTTGCACGTTCTCGTTTATTTCTCCAATAATTCTCTTTCCTTTGTTCATTTTGGTGAGTATCATCTCGAGTGCGATCACATTTTCTCTTGTGCAAACTTTTGTTTCCCTTGATTTTTATAGTTATCTTTAAAAGATATGTTCAACAAATACTTCACCTTGGAAAAATGCTCAACATTTATCTTTCAACATATAAATTGTTATTCCAATAAAAAATTGAACAAACATCAATTACCTTATTCAAAAAAAACCAAAAATATGATTCAAAACTTTGTTTAGGTTCTCTAGAAAACCATCATGTATCGATATCGATCCTCCGATTAAGCCTATGGAACAAAGGGAAGAAATAAAGAAAGAAAAGAATACAACTGCAATTAGTAATAGAAATGCTTTGAAATCCCTATCCCTGAGCTCATATATGTTCGTCCATCCGATGAATTGTGTTAAATGTGTTCATCCGAAAGCATATTTATACTATTTGGCATGAAATGAATCGATACAATGTGTCTTTTCATTTTTCCGACTGACGAAATTCACTCAACAATCTTTTGGCCAAAACAAGGTTTTTTCGGCCGAAAACCTTGGAAACCGTTTAGTTTTTACGGTTTCTATTAGAATTTAGGTGTTCAGACGAAAGAGTATTTTTTTGGCCAAAAGATTATTTCGGTCGAAAACTAAAAATTGGGACTGTATTTAGAAACTAGAGAATTCCCCCAAGCTTACATGAACTTTGGAGGTTGCGGACTTCTGCAAATACTTAGAATTTGGTTTCGAAAATGACACCCGCATTTGAAAAATTGAATCTACTTTCAATTACTATAATATGTTTTCATTTTCATTATTTTTATCTAATTTTATTTAATTTTTTTAAAAAATCACTACATAATATTTTCAGCAGACATTATGATTCGGTGAAATGAAATATCTGTATCTCTAAAAATATACAGTGAAACAATTAGAAACAATTATATTCATAATCCTTAAGTTGTTCTTTTCAAAAGGGTATATTTAGATTTTACGTTTAAGTAAAAATTAAGATAGATACAAGGTGTGGGAAAACATGTTTTTAAAATCTAGAACATTTTCAGCTTGGTCATCTTCAAAAAATTCTAGAAATTAAAATATTCATCCATCAGATTCAAAATTATAGTCATAATAAAATAGAGTTTATGTAGATTGTTGCAATATATTTCATGTTAAGCCCTAATATTGGCTCATTACCCCTTAATTGGGGCATATTATATTAGTAATGTTATTTTATTTATGCCGGCTTTAGGCCATTAGTTGTAATTATACCTCCTAGTCTCCTATATATACCAAGGAGACATTTTCATTTTGAATCATCTTGTAATTGAACATTTAAGTGGGGTAAAAGGAGGTTGCCCCCTCAAAGAGGCTTGTTATCTAAAATTATCTCTTTTTCAAGGCATTGAGTACTTTTTCTAAGGTTTTTCTATGCTATATTGATATTTGGTTCTTAACATATGGTATAAGAGCTCAAGGTGTTGGGGTTTCGCTGCTACATCTGAGACACCTTGGAATTTTCACTATAATTTGTTTTCTACAATGTTTCATAAGGAACGTCTTGGAGGAGATTTATTATATGAATCAAGGTACGTTGTGTTCAAAATTCAACTCCTCAGGCCTTATACTTTTGGAGATACTGCCTATACAATATAGGGTTCTGGAATCATCCTGAACTTAGTCATTGCGGAATTTTTTCTATAAAAACTTTTCTGTAATGTTTCAGACCCTGAAATACATAGGATATTTACAGAAATTATTAAGGTATCTGTGGTAAAATTTTAGCTTTTGGGTCATCTTAAATTTGTAGATACACCCTATGTAAGATAGGGTATCTGACTAGTCCTATTGACTAGTCTAAAGAAGGTGTTCCAGGTAAGACAATCATAACTTCTTCCTAGAGTATCCAAATTGAGTGGGATTAGTTTCATTGGATCGTGGACAGTCTGTAGTATCTCTGGTGGGAGTTTCATAATTTTATATCAATTTTTTTGTCCGGGGAACACTATACAAGTGAGATCTCTTGGAAAGGACAAAAATTGGAAAGTTGTGGGGAAGTTACCATAAATTCCACTTGGCACATCCAATTTTGATCAAAACTGTGGCATTACAGAGAAGAAATATCAAATAACTACATAAAATAAAGTTTCATACCCATAAGGGCCGAAAATTGGGAGATACAACATAAGAAATATTGTCTAGCATAACCACCTCAAAATCAAGGTTCAAAAGTGATACTTGGCCAACATGACAACAAAAAAGGGAACTTCTACACCAAATAAGCCTCTAGATAATCCTACTTGGACTCTTGATGAAGGTGAAGAAATGTGTAGGGACATAAATGAACTACAAAATAATATCGATTCAATGGAAGATAAGTTGGATACTAATATGGATGGTTTAAAAGGGGAGATCATGGAAGTATTGAAAAATTTCGTAACAGAGAAGACACCTGAAAGTGAAAATGCA
>SNQJ01S0077185.1:36541-54498 GCA_010110895.2 Picea sitchensis | reverse complement strand
AGGCTAATGAGGTGTCGAGTTCTCATGGTCAAAACCCAACTTGGCAGCTAGTTCAGACATCATTTTGTTGCAAAAATGGGACCCATGGTCCCTCACAATAGTATGAGGTACACTAGACCATGCTATAATGTGCTTAAACATGAATACAGTTATTGTGGTGCCATTTTTAGAAAGGTAGGTAATGCCTTGGCCCACTTAGTGAAGTAGTCAATAGCCACAATGATGTAACCATGGCCATTAGCCAAGGTAGGATTACATGTCATGAAATAAATCCCTTATTTGGTGAAGGGAACGACAACAACCACAGGATGTAATGGAGAGAGATGAGTGCAAATTTTCCAACTAAAGACATGACAAGGGTGACACTTATGAATCACTTTCATACAATATTTAAAGATCATGAGCCAAAATTGTATATCATGCAAGATCTTATATGAAGTGGAAATCCCAAAGAGATGACCACCAGATGATCTGACATGTAAATCAATAAAAAATCACTCAACTTCCTCATGGAAAGGCATCAACGTAAAATAAAATAAACCCCTTGATGATAAAGACTGTCACTAATAATGAGGTATTGCTCAGCTTGATTGTGTATGCATTGACATTCATTGTGGGATAACAAAGGATGTAAAATCTAGGTCTCAAGATATACCAAGATATCCCCATACGATGGATTATATGATTCAATGAGAAATAATAACTCATTAAGCAATGAATCATTAGCCATAGGTTCATAATCGACTCAGGGAAGTTCAAACATCAACTCAGCAAAGGCCAAAACATTCCTAGATTTGGAAGTTACAAACTCTAGGTCAAACTCTTGCAAGTTGACCATCTACTTTGAGTATTTCACCTCAATGATACGATATCTCAGGATGTGTTGATATTACAATGGTCTTACACAAGAGTATGTAATTTTGTAAATGTTGGAAAACATGAACAACTTCCAAGGCCAACTTTTCAACATGTGAATATCGAAGTTGTGGACCAACGATACCTTTTCTAAGATAGTATATCACATTTTATTTTTGCGCATTCCCCTTCTAGACAAGCACCACACCAATGGTGGATTTAGATGCTACGAAATAGATCAAGAAGCCCCAACCATAATCAAGAGGGCTCAATAATGGGGTCAACATCAAGGCATTATTCAAGGCATAAAATTATCATTGTGCTTGGTTGTCCCATACAAAAGGCACACCTTTATTCAACAAGTGCATAAATCCTTTTTTTTTATCTCCATACAATTGACAATGAATCTATGCAAGAATTTTTCCATCCCTTGTAAACTTTCAAGTAGGTTGATGGTACAAGGAAGAGGAAATTGAATAATTTCCTCATCCTTCAAGGGATCAACCATGATCTTGTACTTTGACACAATGAAGCCCAGTAATTGCTTAGAAGCCATGCAAAATATGCACTTATGTGGGGTAAAATGTATATTATAGTAATGGAATTAGGTAAATATGTCTTGCAAGTGACTAGGATGCTTCTCACACTGCTTATAAGGAGTATCCAAATCATCTTAGTATGCCGCTACAATGTGTTTGATGTCATGAAAAGCATATGACATGGCATGTTGGAATGTGACCTCAACATTTTTAAAGCTAAATGGAAACTTCTAATAAGCGAATGTACCCCAAGGACAATTGAAGTTAGTATTGTGTTGATCTTCCAATTTGATCTAGATTTGATTATAGTTGGAGAAACCTTCCATGAATGGTAATATTTCACTCTAGAAAATTCATCGATAATCTTAGAAATGAATGGGGTAGGGTAATTATCTTTAAGACAACCCTTATTTAAATCCATATAATCAATGTAGCCCTGATTGTGCCCTATTTCTTAGCTACCAAAATGAGATTGGATACCCATTCAACCAAGGGAACCGAATAGATAAATCCAGCACGAAGAAGCTTTTCAATGTCCACCTTGATGGTAGTAGATTTCGTCAGGTTTATTGGTCGAATCTTTTGTCGAAAAAGTTATTGTCCATGTCATATATTTTTGTCTCGTGATCGATAATCTGGGGATCAATACCAAGCATTTATTCATAGGACCAAGAAAACACATCCTGTAATTCTTTGAATATGGTAGTATAATGTTCAATCTCTTACATGGAACAATATGCTCCTATCAGGATGTGCTCCATGACACCTAGATTAACTGAGATGTCAATGGGTATGGTCTTTGAGATGCTTTCCAAATTCCTTTCTAAAAGTACATCATTTGTCATAATGGAGATTGGTACCATCTAACATCATTAGGAGAATCTAATATTTTCATGCCATCCTCCATTCGTTCCAAATAGGGAAGAAATAACACACAATGGTGCATGTCATCCGATGGTCTGTCAAATGGAGCCATGGCTTCCATGATGGCCTCATATAAAGGTATCTCAATATCTAGGAAGTCATGTGAAACAAGAAGAGGAATGAGGGACCAAGTAATCTTGAAATATTGATCGAATTCCACATCCTATTGGAGATTCGAATTAGGGTCAACAAATGATCACTAGATCACCTAATAGGTAATATCAACTATTGTAAGTGGCATTTGAGCTCCATAAGACTCTAATTCTAAAAAACTCAGTCCCGCCCAAGGGATCCACTAGAAATGGAAGAGATCATCTTAATGGGAGCCACATTCTATGAAGGAGGTGGTGGGGGAAGGGTAAATGCACCCATAAAAGATGAATCTTTGAAAATCCCCACACCTACACTTTGATAGGAACTCTTGGAGTCACCATCAAAGGGAACATTGGATCCTGCATTAGTCCTAAGGTTGATGTGTAGTATGCAAGTTGATAGATGGTCAAAATTCACCCATGGTGAGGAAAATGAAGGACTCTAAAGACTGACAAGACTACAATCGTCATCTCATAAAAACAAGTATGCCCAAGTAGAATATTATATTCTAGAGGGGAATCAACCACTTCTACTTCCACTAAAATAGTCTTACTGCCTAACTCTATGGGAAATGTGGAAATGATCCCATGAGGCCATGACATGTGTATGTTGAATGCCTTGAGCATGGTGTTATATGAATCAATATTTGGAGATCTGATAGCTTTCCAACACGATATGACCATGATATAAGTGGAGGCTCCTTTGTCAACAACCATTCGGAAGATAATTTTTTGAGAGAAGACATGAAAAATGGTGTCTGGGCCAAGTCCTCCATAGTGCTGCAGTTGTGGGTGGCTTGTTCATTAGGATTATGTGTTGCTTATCGAACAACACTCTCGATGGGTGAAGCATTATATCGAGTGGTGGCTTATCTATATGGAGAGGGCCACCAAGATGTAAATAGGGCACTTGATCCTGATTCAAATGACAAACCTCAAAAGTATCATAATTACGTGCTCAATTTTTCAAAGACACCATTTGGTCACACGTGAACAATTTGTTGTTGTTGGGAAGGAAATGGATTGGTCAAGACAACAGGTTGTTGGGAAGATTTCTACTGGGGAAAATACCTATGAATCTCATCCATTTCTGAGAACTGATGAGTAATATGATTGTCCTCACAAATATTTCAAATATACTTCTTCTTCATCTCCTTCGTTCCTCTGCCATATTTGTTTTGGGTTTGCAAAGTCCCATGTTCATTGGAATTTTTCTTCTTGTTATTTTTCTTACCTCTATGTTTTTGAGGATTCTTCAATTGCATTGAATACACTGAATACACCTCAAAAGTTTGAATGGGGACTATAGCAATTTGAGTGGTGGGTGCAATGGCTGTTGAGTTTGACATGATATTCAATTGACCCAATTGGCCCACAAATGCACTAGAAATAGAACCAACCACACCATCGACATGGGGTCCCAGTTTTGACTTGTGAGGATCTTTTGATGGCCTCAAAGCATGTTGGATGATATCATATAGAGTGTCAAACTGAGAGTAGATGAAATATAAATTTTGGGCACAAAATATGGATTTCTCCTCAGACACTGCCCCTGACATAGAAACATGCTTAGTGATGGGAGGTAAAAAATACTTGGTGAACAAATATACAAGGACTTGGTTGGGAATTGTGGTTGTGATAAGCCTACATCCTATTGAGAACTCAACACACCCTAAAAATCCTTTGTCAATTTTTTAAATTTTTGGGTACCACTTGATCTTCTGCATTGTCTGAATCGATTTCATTTTTGGAAATGTTTTTCTTTGCTTATTTTCATGACTCTCATCACCTATCCAAGTTTTCTTGAACATATGAAACCCCATGACTAAAAATATATTAACACTTGAATAAGGAATTGGCAGCCAAACACCTCACCCAACACGCTCAGGTTCGACATCGGAAGGAATTCAAAGAAGAAAAAGGAACCACTCGAAAAACCTCAGTCATTGAGCGTCGATATCCATCGGCATCGACAGAAGGAAGTTATGGTTTTTTGGCATCAGATATCACCGATAGTCGATGCTCAATGCACTTTATCGGGATCAGGGAAAACCCAGAAGGATCACAACAAACATTCTGACTAAGTTAAAAGTTATTCTCGATCGCCGGTCCCCGACACATTTTCGGCATCGAGACTTTTTCAAGGGATGTGATCCAAAAGAACTTTGATAATTTTTCTTCCAATCACCGAACCTGGACACTTTTTCAGCATTGGCAAGCTAAGGTTTTTTTAGAATGAATAACCTAAGTAAATTCTCGACTCCGATTAATACAAGCGAATTAAGTTGTTGGTCTTCAACGCCACATGTCTTTACCAGGTAAGAGGGTCGTATGGTATAGTTCTATCATGAGTAATTCTTGGTTCCCTAGTTATGATTCACACCTCTGAGTCATCTTTGTATAGTAAGACCAATCGACATCAGATCTTTTTGCAGGAGGCTACCAACGAAAACATTCATGGCACAACCTTGATCCTCGATCCACCCACTAAAAGAGTGACACAACAGGATGTTTTTAGCATTAGATATGATTTTATTTTGAGCATTTAAGGAGATAATTAATATATTATCCTGCATTAGTTTCTACCTCGTGCTCCAATCAAAACATCTGTTTAAAATCATCTATAGACCACATCACCACCCGCACATCTGTCGTCAACCCACGATGAATTTAAGTTCTAGAGATTTGGCAGCATATTTATTGAAAATTCACTCATAAACCGAATTGAATGGCTGATGTGACATGATAAGATCTTTCCTGTTTAAAATCTCTTGAGCCATTGTGAATGAAATCATTTCGTGTGCAAGAGAATTATGAGGCATCCGAAGGAGAAATATGAGCAACTCGAAGGCTGTATCGACTCCATGATTATCAAAATAACCAGGTTTTAACAAACTTCAGAGGTATGTATCCTAGTCTGTAAATTTTACATGGCTATAATTTATATGTTTTATCCGGTTTTTTGTTTTTACAAAGTCTCTGAAAATTTATTTTTAATTTGTAGGAACAATGTCGCCAAGAAATCCAACCACTGGATGATCGTCGAGAGCACCGAAGCTGAAAGATATAGAGGTAGGCGAAGGCTCTTCTCCAGGGATCACAAAGAAATTAGAATATGTCTCGAGGCCAGAACCTTTTGTTAAGACAACAACGAAGAAGGATTTTATCCAACCATCGACCTTTGGTGATAATGAGGCAAGCACTGGGTCCAAGATGGCAATCCCACAGTGGCAAGATCTCTTTAACGGGATCATCCGAGAAGAATACCCAGAATATATCCCACACAGTGATCCGTACGTAAGGTAACTCGATGACCAAGTGTTCCCAAAAATACAACGATCGTATCTGCACATGGTGGCGAGAAGTACCCCAATTTTCCTCTGCATAGACGTCTTGAAATGGTCATCGACCACACAGACACAAAAAAGTGTTTAATCAATGATGACAATGGCGGGTGAGTCAGATTTTTCCTCCCGGTAGAAGTTCAGAAGTATTACAAACGCAGATACCCTCAGGAGCAGATAAACATAGAATTTGTAGTGAATTTCTATGAACACCATGAGACCATTCAGGTGATGGTCTCATGGTGGAGGGAGGACAAGAAGTTTACCAACTAAAGCACTGTTTGGTATGGGACAACTAACTTAAGGGAGCCATACGTCTATTTTATGGCTCTCATATCTCGACGGTATGGAGAGAAGGATTGCTCTAGGTTTTCAGAGGCATGGATTCCTTTGGCATACACAGTCGCAATCGTCGGGTGCAAATTCAACTAGGGAGAAATAATATCCATGAAACTGAGCATCTCTGTGTAGCAGGACCAGGCACCGAAGGAAGGGGAAGCACCAACGTTTTACATGGCTTCATGCTTGCTCGATGTCATGTGCGCCAAAAACGTCTTCATCAACATGAATATGAGTTGGCATGTTGCAGAGATACCAGTTCACGTCTACTTCAACATGTTATGGGAAAACATGTATAACAAATCCTACTCCCTCATCTACGATGAATTCATTGCTCGAATTTATTTTATTATTTTTAAGAAGGAATACCCAAGGCTATCGTCGACAAACAAGAATATCATATCCAAGGTAGGCCATTGGTATTTGGACAAGCGCACCACCTACATCAGGGTGTTAGTGGGAGAAATATGTTATCAAACCATTTTGCAGGGCTACAATTCCACCCTAGTCAAGGACAAGAAATGGGCCTTCATAACCCAAGGTTTCCATGTAGGGTTCTGCTTGGTAAAGGATATCGCTCAAGCCAAATAAGAAGGGATGAGCCAAATCAAATTCAGATTCCCGATGGGTGGACTCTAAAAGAACGATCCTAGGGGCCTGGTCCTGTAACATGCTTCACAAGTGTCATTCTGCTAGCTGTCTTCTCATGATAAGTTCGAAGACAAAGTCTTTACAGAGAACGCTGAGGACTGGGATGAGGTGGTGCAAAGGATGGTCGACTTGAAAATGACAAGGTTCAAGGCCATGAGCATGGATTAACAAGAGGAAACTATAAAGAAGTCAGATCAAGAGGCCCTCAGAGCCAGGGATGAAATCAGAGTGATAGAGGCAACAAAGGTGTAGAACAAGGGACTAACTATGACACCAGAGGCACGGGAAAGGGGTTTGATCCTAATGGAACAAGAATAGGGAGTAATGGATCAGTTGCAGAATGACCCGGACCTTGTGGAAATGACAAGGGTCCCTATCGACAACCCAGTTGAAAGTCAGGTAGGTCCAATTGGCCTTGAGCTAATACAAATTGAAGAAATCATCAGGTTAGATAACCCTGAAGTTACAACGCCATAGGTCAGATCACTAGGGTATGTTTCAACTCAACCAGAGATAGAAAGGACATCAGGGAGAGAAATTGCACCAAACCCCTCCATGACTTAATAACAATCTATGATTATGAGGAGAGTTCTGAGGTTTCCTTGGTGACTCCGATGCAGATCACAAAGGAAAAGGAACCCGAGAAGGCATCTTCCCCAGCTCTTGATGCTCAAATTCAAGGCCATCCACAGAATTATCAGGAGGTCAAAAGTGTCTTAGACACTAATCTACTCGATGTATCGAGGACCCAAGTGGATAACCTGAAGGACGGGCTAAGGTCAAGCAAATAAGAAGAAGTTCCACAGCAGGAAATCGACATCTCAATAGTCGATTATCAAGTAAGTAGTGAGCCTGCCCCTGATGCTTCAATTTCAGCCAATACTTTACCTCCCAATGAGAAACAACCATAGGCCAAACCTTCAGAACACATGAAAGAAGTTCAAGAACCCCGTCTTGACCAAATATACATCATCGAGAGCCTGGGAAACATGCTTACCTGTGGAGATCAGCAAATCCCCAAACCCATGGATGAGGTTTCTGGTATACAAGCCATCTCCTACGACCGGAAGAGGAAAGCCATCATTAAGAGAACCACCAAGAAGAGGAGGCTTACTCTAGATCACTCCATTATCATCCCCATAGAGGAGATATTGATTAGCACAAAGCATTCCAAGACATTTGAGCTTATCGACACAGGGATGGAAATCACAGATGCTACACTGGATAGAGAAAAAAGGGATGAAGAGGAGATTGACACTACATTGAAGGCATTGAAACAACTACTCGATTTGGTGAAATATTATCAGGACTCCACAAAGTCCATGGTGTTCTTGAGAAGTGAATTCCAAGGGGCCTAGTCCTGCTGGTCGTATGCTCATGACAAGTTCAAAGACAAAGTCTTTACAGAGAATGCCTGGGACTAGGACGAGGTGGTGCAAAGGATGACCGACCTGAATATGACAAGGTCCAAGGCCATGAGAATGGATTAACAGGCGACAACTATAGAGCAGTCAGCTCAAGAGGCCCTTAGAGCCAGGGATGGAATTAGAGAAGCAAAGGAAACAAAGGTGCATAACAGGGGACTAACTATGACATCAGAGGCACATGCAAGGGGTTTGATCCTAATGGAACAACTACAACGAGTAATTGATCAGTTATGGAACAACCCATATCTTGTGGAAATGACAAGGGTCCCTATCGACAACCCAATTGAAAGTCGGGTAGGTCCAAGTGGTCCTGAGCTAATACAAATTGAGGAAATCGTCGGGTTAGATAACCCCGAAGTTACAACGCCACATGTCAGATCACTAGGGGACATTTCATCTCAACCAGAGACAGCAAGGACATCAGGCAAAGCAAGTGCACCAAACCTTGTCCATGACTTAATAAAAATCTATGATGATGAGGAGAGTTCAAAGGTTTCCTTGGTGACTCTGGTCTAGATCATAGAGGAGAAGGAACCCAAGAACGCATCTTCCCTAGCTCCCAATGCTCAAATTCAAGACCTTACATAGAATTATCAGGAGGTCAAAAGTGTCTTAGAAACTGAGCTACTCGATGTATCAGGGACCCAAGTGGATAACCCGAAGGATGAGCTAGGCTTGAGCGAACAAGAAGAAGTTCCACAGTAGGAAATCGACATCTCAACAGTCGATTATCAAGTAAGTACCGAGGCTGCCCCTGATGATTCAATTTTAGCTGGTGCTTTACCTCCCAATGACCAACAACCAGAGGTCGAACCTTCAGAAAACACAAAAGAAGTTCAAGAACCCAGTCTTGAATAGATATACACCATTGGGAGCCTGGGAAACATGCTTACCTCAGGAGATCAACAAATCCCCGAACCATTGGATGAGTTTGTTGATATACCAGCCATCTCCTATGACCTGAAGAGGAAAGCCATCATGAATAGAACCACCAAGAGGAGGAGGGTTACTCTATATCACTCCATCCTCATCACCACAGAGGAAAAATTGATTAGCATAGAGCATGCCAAGACATCTGAGCTTATCGGTGCAGGGATGGAAATCACAGATGAAACCCTGGATAGAGAGAAAAGGGATGAAGAGGATTTGGTCACTGCACTGAAGGAGTTGGAAAATCTATGCCATTTGGAGAAATATTATCAGAACTCCACATAGGCCACGGTGTTCTTGAGAAGCAAATTCCAATACGCCTATAGTAAATTCACAAATGAGCGACACCTTTTCACTGCAGGATTAGCCAATTTCCAAGAAGACACCCTCATGGTGTTGGCGATGTGAAAATATATGGAAATATGGTATGAGACAACACATCAAGAAGTGGAAAGGATCGATTACATTAGCATCATTCAGTATGGCCGAGACATCGAAGAGCATGAAATTCAGGGACTAAGGGATAGTAGCATCGATCACATAAAGAAGTCAGTCGAATACTGGTGAAAATGGCCCAAGAACCTCATCAGGAAATCCAAGAGAAATGGGCCGAGTGCGAAAAGAGCTAGACCAAGATCAATCGGGCGATGAGAGACATCGACCTCCTAGAATTTAGCACACTCAATGACTTTGTCGACTTTCATGACATAGTCAAATTCCATGTTGAACAAGACTCATCATGGGCTTTGGAGATAGAAAAGGTGGTGAACATGGTGCCAGGTCAAGTGCAGTAGCTCATGGAACACCCAATCAAGGCTCAGACCATGTTGCAGCAGTTAAGTGCTAGAATAATAAAGTATCGGCTATGGGTAGTAGAGATAAAGGAGATCCTTTCGGCCCCAATGGACCAACATAGATTATCGTATGCCAACACATGCAAGGATCTCTTCATCTAATGGTTGGAGTATGAGAAGATTCATCCACTCAAGGAAACCATTTAATGACTCTTAGAAGACTGGGGGATGAAGGCACCATGTGGCGATGTTTTATTTTACTTAGCTTACACTTTTGATAGCTATTTTTAGTTAATAATATGTTATAAATAGGAGGATCGACTTGTTATAAATGGTCGATGGTTTTGTCAAAGACCCTCATTTTGGATTTGTAAAGAACTATTTCAGAGCTACCTTAATTGAGAATTCTTGTTTAGGACTAGAGACAAGTTTTTGTTTTTCATCAAAAGCGTGTGTGATTGGATTTGAAGAAGAATTATTTACGATTTTATCGCATGAATGGATGTTCTAATGAGTAAGAGCCTCTGAATCTGTTGATAATTTATCTAATTCAATATTTTTATAGTTCTTGTCTCTAATGATGAAAAGTAAATCATTGTGTTAATATGTGATTGATGATTAGAGCTGAGGAAACTATTTGTCTTTCCATCGTTTATTGTATGTATGTTCTCTTATGATAATCATATCTCAGTCAATAATTGTAACACCAGCAGGTTAATGTATCGGTACTAGTCTTGTTGTAGGTGTAAGAATCATTGTCTGCATGCTTGATCACATGGGTTATCCCAAGCTCAACCTTCTTCAGTAGTTAAGATTTTTCCTTTTGTTAACTAGTTGTTTTATACCAACATTTATCTTTTATCGGTCCCACCTATAAGATAAAATACAAAAAAGAGAACGTTTGAACTAAAGGAGGATCTTTCACAAGAAAACATCATGTCAATCACTACGTAAATCCCATCGATTAATTGGTCGGATCGCAAGATCTGGAGAACCATTCCACCATTAAACGTTGTAGAGTCTAATTGGGCCTCAGTGGTGGGTTTGGTTCCTATTATTGAGTTAAATGTATTTAGGACTCCTCAATAGAACTAGCGCTAGAAGGAGGGCCTTAAGAATGAATGGTTGACAATATTTTTGACACAATATTTCACCCAGCCTGTAGATTCAAAACAACCCACATGCATGGCTAGTCATTCTCAAGACAACCCACACACACTGAGTACTCCTAAAATGAGTAACTCACCCCAGTAAGAGGAATAAAATTTATTCCCTAAGATACCTTATGTTCTTCCTCACGAGGAGTTAAACCAGTTCAGAAGAATCATAAGATCTTACGCCCGACATATCGGTGCGTTTCCCTTAGCTCTATTACTTCCTCGTAGAAAACAAGTAAGAAGACCAATGGTCGATACCCCCGACCAAGTTTTTGTTCACACAGTAGAAGACTTCATAGATTTATCCCTCACTGAAATCAAACATCCTCTTAATCTAATCCCCAAAACATGAGCTAACAACTGCTCCGAGCCAGACAATTTTTCCATCGAGGAAGGGTTTAACTCTGAATGCTTAGTTTCGGGATCGGACGACATGGAAGATAACAATGATCATAATGAATAAAGGGGAAACCCACCTCAGAATAATCAACCTTGGTTGGCCAGATATGCTCTGGCCATCCCTGGACGAGTACATAACCGTCCACGACATCCAAAGAGGTTACTCCCTAAATTTGACCCTGAAACCTCAGGATTTCTTGAAGACCATATCAAAAAATTCATACTAGCTATTAGACTGGTGAATGTTCAACATGAAGATGTAGTGTGCAGGCTTTTCCCCTTTACTTTTGAGAATTCAGACTCCACATGGTATTTTAACTTACCTGTAGGATCCATAACTAGTTGGTCGAAGTTTCAAAAGGATTTTCTAGATAAATTTGCAGAAGAAACCACTACAGGAGATTTGATGGCTAAGTTGTTCACCGCCACCATGAATTCAAAGGATAAGGTTAAAGACTTTAATAAACGGTTCACCACTATCCTAAAAAAAATTCAACCCGAAGCTAAACCCACTCAAGAGCTTCAAATCAAAGTATATGATAATGCTCTCCCAGTGTCTATTTCCATGTTTGTGAAGAGGGATGCCAAAACAACCTTAGCTGAGAATTTTGAAGAAGCCAAAACAATAGAGTTCCAAATGAAGGGATTCAAATAATTCCAGGTCTCATTAGTTAAGAAGGAAGTTCAACCTCCTCCCACGAGAGGACTCATGTTGACTAGACCCCCAGGGAAACAAATAGAACAAGGTCCCGAAAAGGGAAGTGGATACATAACATACCTACATTGCATGGTTAAGAAGTTTCCAAATGAAATCATAGACATGAAAAGAAGTGTAGGGGAAGGAAACCAAGGCCAGAGGCCCTATAAACCCTTTTTTAAAATAAACCCACCTTTCAAAGTAANCCCAACTTAAACATCAATCTAGGAAATGTATCATTTGACTCTTTCTGTACCTATCAGCAAGAGAAACACTCTGAAAGATATTTCTCACAATGGGTGCATGCCATGAATTTGATGGCCAACCAGTTTCTAGATGAGGTTTCTATAACCGAACAATCAAGCGACTCAGTTATGAATATTTTTTATCAGAAAGAAGTTGATCCACCGGAAGAAACAACCATGTTGATATGGGACCCTGACCTACCAATGCCTTCCGATGACCTATTTGAGGTTCAAGAACCACCCACGGAGGTGTTGGTTGTGAAAACACCAAGTAGGGGTCAACCTGTCCCAAACGACCTTACTATGGCCCAAACTTTAAGCGAAAAACCAGCTCCAGATCACCCGAAAGCACCTTTTGTCCCTCGAAGAAATCCTATAAACCTCCATACATGAGAATCGCCCAAGATATACTACAACATAGTAGAAGATTTGAAAAAGTTGAAGGAAAATATATCGGTCATGGACATGTGTAGAATCCCTTAGCAAAAGGACTTTATGTTACAAGCATTGAAATCAGTAGAAAATTCTACAACAAGCACTGACCAAGGAGAAAATATAACCCCCATAGATCTAAGGAATAAACCAACTGTGAATGCTTTCTCTGAAGATAATAAGGGAAAACCTTTTGTCCCACCATTCCTTTTGAAATTTGAAGTCTTCAACAGAAACCTCCATAACTGTTTGGTTGACTCGGGATAATCCTCCAATGTTATGTCATTGTCCATTTACAAAACATTAAACGCGGTCCCTCTCAAAAGTGATAAACATGTAATACAAATGGAAAGAACCCATGTGAAGGTTATGGGAGAGCTCAAATATGTAATGATCAGAATAGCGACACACCCCAAATTTGTTCAAGTAATTGACATCATTGTAGTAGATATTCCGGAAGCTTATGGATTGCTACTGAGTCGAGATTGGTATAAGAAGTTAAATGGATACTTTAGTACAGATTGGTCTCACCTTTGGCTTCCATTAAAGGGACACACAAATATGATCAAAATCAATAGGGAAAGATATCTAAAACACACTATCACCGACCTGAAAACTCTTAACAATCCCTCATCGATAGATTTTCCCGTGCTAGGCAATTATTCCTGTGACTTCGATTTTGGGAATTTCTCCCCCCTCTCATCTGATATCCCTCTTACTAAAAACTCTGAAATAATTTTTCAATAAAATTTACCAACGATGGCAAGGGAAACCCTCTTCTGTCAAGAACCGGTGTTAGAAATCACAGAATAGATAGGAGGAAAGGAGGAAAGTGGTATAAAAAAGGAAGCTGACGATTTTATCTCACAAATGTGGACCTTATACATCGATGGATCTAAATCGCAAGAAGGGTCAGGGGCATGGTGCATCCTCATTGATCCAAAAGGTAAAAAAAAAATCATGTCCTATAGACTAGAATTTGAATGCACAAACAACACCGCTGAGTATGAAGCTCTAGAACAAGGGATAACGGAATCCATAGACTTAAACATTAAATAATTGAAGGTTTTCAGATATTATTAAATCATCATTATAAAAGTAAGGAACATTATACATTGCAACTCTCCCCACCTGAGGAATTACCAACAGGAAGTGCACATACTAATAGAACATTCCGAAGCCTTCAACATTACAATGATCCCCAAAACAAAGAACACTCTTGATGATTCTCTGGCCACCACTGCCTCAAGGCTATCACCTCTAGAAGATTATGAGGCCTCCCGATTCACTTTGGAGCTACTCTACAAACCATCAATGCCCAACAATATTTCTAATTGGAAGGTCTTTGAAGGAGATAAAAAGATCATAAAATTTTTGACCAATCATGATAATTTTAAAGACTTGACTATTGACGATGAAGTATTCTAGGAAAAAGTAGCAGAAACCAATCCTCATACAAATCAACCGACCGACAAACCAAGGTCTCACATGACACCGAAGGGATTAGGCAATTTAGAAAACCTTTTTGACTTAAGGGAAAGATTCAGAGGGTCAAAGAATGCAAAGATGGGGATTTCATGTCCCATGCATGAAACTATAAATTTAGGAACCCCGGAAAACCCCAAGAATATAAATCTCGACAAGACAGTATCTAAAGAGGAAAGGAAGGCCTATCTCAAACATTTCAGACAATATCAAGATGTTTTTGCATGGTCCTACTGAGATATGAAAACTTATGATACTTGTATCATTCAACACACTATCACATTAAATCCTAAAGTGAAACCCTTCCAACAGAAGCTCCAGAAGTACCACCTATCCCTGGAGCCTCTCATGTGTCAGGAGTTAAAAAAAATTACTATATTCTAATATTATATTCTAGGTTAGACACTCTACATGGGTATAAAATTTGGTTCCTATGAGGAAAAAGTCTGGGGAGAACCGCTTATGTGTAGATTTCAGAAACCTCAATAGAGCTTCAAAAAAGGACAACTACCGAGTCCCACCAATGGATAAACTCTTGCAAACCGTGTCTAGCTCTGAGATTTTCTCCTTGCTATATGGTTTTTTAGGTTACAAACAAGTTCTAGTTTTAGAAGAAGACCGTTTGAAGACTACCTTCCGAACCAAGAGGGGGACCTTCGCTTATAAATGTATGCCCTTTGGGTTAATCAATGCAGGGGAAAACTTCCAAAGGGCCATGGATGTAGCATTTTGGGGACTAATCAACAAGTGTGTAGTAGTCTATTTGGACAATGTGACTGTGTATTCAAAGAAGAGAGAATATCACATCCAACACTTAACCCAGATTTTCAAAAGGTGTAGGAAATACGGTATATCCTTAAACCTTAAGAAACTATTTTTGGCGTCTAGGAGGGTAAAATACTAGGTCATATTATATCTCAAGCATGGATTCACATAAAACCAGAACATATTAGGGCTATAGCTCAGCTTTCATTACCCCACAACAAGAAGGTTATGCAATCTTTCTTTGGGAAAATCAATTTCATGAGAACATTCACCCTCGATTTCACTGAAACGATCAAACCCTTACAAAAAATGATCTGTAAATATGTTGAATTTAAGTGGGATGATGAATGGAAAAGTTCTTTCAACAATATTAATACAACAATATCTCAAGCCCCAGTGTTGCGAAGTCCTGATTTTAGAAAATATTTCTTCCTCTTTACTTTCTCCTCTGACCAATTGTTAGTTGCAGCATTGACTCAGAAGGATGATGACAACAACGAGGCCCTGGTATCATTCATGAGCACTAATCTCCAAGGGGCCGAACTAAATTATATTGTTATAGGCAAGCAGGATTATGCCGTATACAAGGTAGTGAAACACTTTGAATCTTACATCCTGAAGAAACATACCAAAGTCATCGTGCCTCACCCTACAGTCTGATCCCTATTCACTAAACAGGATATGGGGGAAAGAAGAGGAAACTCAATGGAAGTAGTCCAAGAATTTGATCTATATATGAAACCTGCTAAACTGGTTAAGGGACAAGAGTTATGAAAACTGGAAGTTGAAGCCAAGGACCAAGTAAATGAAGACCCTGGATGGGAGAATGAATTGGCATTATGGTGTGGTGAAGCTTCATACGTCTCCCTAGGGAAACAGTCTTGGTATGAGAAACTAACTTATCTCTTGCATCATGGGACTTTCCCAGAAAACCTAAATCCTAGGGAAAGGAGAGCCCTCGAGTTAAAATTAGCACAATATCGCCTCATAAATTCACTGCTCTTCCGTGTTAATTATGATGGGGTACTTTTAAGATGTCTCGAACGTGAATATGTAGACAAGTTTCTGAAGGAGGTCCATGATGGTCCTGCAGGTGGACATTTCGCAGGAAACACCACTGCTCACAAAATACTGACAACTGGCTATTATTGGCCTATTCTATTCAGGGACGCTCACACATATGCTAGAAACTATAAAACTTGTCAAATAAGCATGGGGAGGGAAAATAGAGTAGTTGTCCCACTCCAACTTGTGGTCATTTCCAGGCCATTCGATCAATGGGGGTTAGATATCATATGAGAAATTACACTGAGTTCTTCAAAAAAACATAGATACATACTAACTGCCACAGACTATTTCACGAAATGGGCAGAGGCTATCCCTCTGACTCATGTAAACGAAAAGGTGGTGATCCAATTCATAGAACAATGATTGATCACAAGGTTCGATATGCCTTCCATCCTTGTTTTTGATAATGTCTCTTACTTTTTTTCCACCCTATTAATAGAGTTTTCTCTAGGCAAAGGAATCATAATCAGATACTTTGCAAACTATTATCCATAGGTGAACACAGTGGTAGAATAAACCAATAAGAACCTAGTGAGGATATTAAAGAAAACAATCACAGACAACCAGAGGAATTGGCACAGTTCACTCCATAACGCCTTATGAGATGATAAAGTAACACCCAAGGAAGCTATAGGAAATTCACCATACTTTCTAGTATATAGATAGGAATCCATTCTCCCGAACGGGATATATCTTCCATCTCTTAAACTTGCTCAATATTCTAGAGGACAACCCTCATCAGTTATACAACAAAGAATTAATACCCTCCTCATGTTGGAAGAAGAGAGGGAGAAAGAAAAATCAAAGTTCATAGTTCATCAGCAGATAGTTAAAATGTGATTTGATAATCATAAGGCCAAAGAGAAGAATTTTGAAGTAGGAGACCAAGTCCTAAAATGGGACAGAGCAAACAAGCCGAAGGGAAAACATTCGAAGTTTCAGAATTTATGGCTTGGACCTTTTCAGGTGTCCGAGAAAATTGGGGTGGGCACGTATCGATTGCAAAATATGAGGGGGGAACTTGATGCCCACCCGGTGAATGGCCAATCCCTAAAACAACATTTTTTGTTTAAAAAGAAAAACAAAATTAAAATTGTTGTGTGTGTGTGTTTCTATGATGTTTTGTTTTTTGGTAGGTCGATTGTGAAATGCATTTTTGTTTTTTGTTTTTTTCTATAGTACTTCTGCACTTTTGAAGATTGTGTTTAGAAAGACATCGGTTGACCTTAATTCATGTGATATGATGAACTATGTTCCTGAATCATCGCTTACATACAACACAAGAAGCGTTAGGAGACCCACGGTTGTTTTAAAGGGTTTTCTATCTAACTTGTGCAGATGAACAACCTTGTAAAAGTGATGAAGTGTATGCCTAGTGTTCTGGTAAAACCTTAAGGGAAAGGTGGTAATAAGGAAATAACTATATGTATGTTGGCACAAGGGCAGACCCAGGGTTCAACGCTTCAATAGTGCACCAACAAAACTCTAACTACCAGCCCTTTTAGCAACACCTACGAAGCAGATGAAGTCTCACCCGAGGTAGAGGCAGGGGGGGTTGCAGGATTCAAGTGTCTACAACCAAGCTGGGACATAGATCTATGATTACAACACTTAATAGATTACTTAGACCACAATATGCATTAGGTTTTGATTCTTATTTACATCACAGATTAACCCTTATTACAGATCAATGCAGTAACAATCAATATGAAGCCCTTAATGTTAGAAAAACAGGACCGCGGAGCAATAAAATAAAACAAATGCAGAAACAAAAACACAGAAGACACACAATACAAGAGAGACACAGATTTACG
>SNQJ01S0077185.1:20679-34767 GCA_010110895.2 Picea sitchensis | reverse complement strand
GTACATACTTCTGGGGTGTAAATACTTCATGGGGTATAAACACGGCTGAAAGCAAGGATCTCTGAATCAGGAAGATAATCAGGCTCCACAACCAACACTTAAAACCTCTTAACATATATCAATAGTTCATATATCACATTAATTTACACCATTAAGAACTAAGATACAACATCAGATGCATTCATTATACATAATAACAACATCACTAAGAAACTATCCATATAAACAACATCGCACAAAGCACATCAAGAAAAATGATATACGTGGTTCACCCCAGTGTGGGGCTACATCCACCAACTTTTTCTTCTTCTTTATTAGTCTTTGATATTATTACATTCATATGCTCCTGTGAAAAAAGCCACAGATCCCAACTCCGTAGTGGACAGGTGATCCGTGCACAACACACTAGATCCACCTTCCCCAAAATCAAGTCAAGTCACAAAGCCAACTCCTTAATGGCACAAAGCACTTACATACAACATTTGTGCACAAAGCAACTTACAAAACACTTGCACTTAGCTTTGCAAGCCCATAAAACATTCTTGCACGAAGCCAACTAGATCTAGTATTTATGCACTAAGCCTATTACAAGTAGTATTTCTTACATCGCTTAGGTACTTATTTATACATTTACAAAAAGGCCTAATCATGGGTAAACCCATGGGCCTACATCCCTTAACCTATTACATAAACCCTAAAACCCTTTGTTAGGTCCACAAGCCCAAAAAACGATTGAGATCTCGCAATCTCTTCTCTGCCTGGGCACTCCATCTTCAACCAGCCTATCGAAGTCCCAAAAATGGTCAAACATGACCAATGTTTCCTCAAAATTTGGTTAAGGGCCAATAGACCCCCAACACTCACCTGTGACTCGTCCCGAATCTCAGATCTGGGCAATGCTACTTCAAATGCCTCGAGATGCCTTAACTTGCTGCTTCACCAGAGCTTCCTACTCAACAAGCTCCCAAATCACTTACTCTGTAAAAGGTCCTTCCATGCATTGTTCTACTATTGTGACCATCTGGTCCAGTTGTGAGCCTTGTCCTTCAATCTCTTCAAAAAGCATGCTAGCTTCGTCCTACATCGGCTGGGGTCTCTATGTCACCTCCATGACTTTTCTCTAGATGGAAGTAACCTGCTGCTGGACTATGCGTTGCTCCTATGATCAGTTTATTTTCTCAACTGCGGTAAGAAACTTCATATGTGCTTGAACGGTGGATGCCTTTTTCTTCGCCTCCTGTAGTTGTGCTTCCAGTTTCTTCAAGTCTGGATCTTCTGCAAGGTGCTCGTAGGTCTGTGCACTCCGATCACTCAGTTGCTTACATTCTGAGGCAAGTTCTTTGATTCTTTCTACTGCGCTCTTGGTGGTTTCTTCCCTTTGATCACGCACTTCTTGCAGAGTGCTCGACACTTCTTAGATCTCTAGCTCCATTACTCTCGCTTGAAGTTGTTGAATGGCCTCAACAAGCTTCCCCACTTGTATCTCGACTAACTCTTCTTCCTCCTATGCCAATCCTGACAGAGAGCAAAGTGCTTTAGTCACTGCCTCTTTGATCGCATTCTGCTCTACAATCAACTGGTCTTTTTCTTTCTACATCCTCTCTTTATCCTCCTCAAACATCGCCCAAATTTCATCTTTCTCCTTCTGCACACCTTGAAGTTTCTCTACGACCTCCTCCTTTTCTTACTTCAAGGCCTTTGTGGCCTTCTCCTTTTATTCTTGGACTCAATGAAGTCAAGCCTCTTTTGCATATGCTAGCCTTCATAATTGGTTGGGCTCATCCCCCAATTCTCTAATTTATGATGACAAAGGTGCAATCAGTACTAGGTAGCTTGAATGAATATATTGTTGTAAGTCTTTCAGCTCCTTCTCAATTGTTTCATACAATGTCTCCTGCTTCACTTCATGTCTTTGCAAGATATCCTCTAAAGCATCCTCTACGGTTGCAATGATGAGATCGACATAGTCCACTGTGAGCACATTGTTCGAATAAGGCTTATTGGCTTGGGTCTTCTTTCTTGCTAAGGGTTTATGCGGAGAAACCTTCCTTTTCTTTGATGTTTCAACCTTTGTAAGGGGATCCTTCAGAGGTGTAACTTCACCTTTGTCTTTCTTTTCTTCTTCTTACCCTCCTTATTCTTGGTTTACCTCATCTCCTCCTCCTCCTGTGGGTAAATCAGGCCTACTTTCCTCTGATGCGTTGTCCTCCTCATAAGTTTCTATGTTTTGTACTTCCTCCTTTTTCTTCTTTTTCTTCATGCTAGTTTGTCCATCATGCTCGACCCGGGTGACCAATGGACTTCTGATGATGTTGGGGTTGGATATTTCTACATATTCCACTGGTACAAGGAATTTTGTTGGAAATTCTTTGGTTATCTCCTCCATATCCTCGTCAGTTATCTTATAATAGGATTGCAACTCCTCCTTACTTACGTCCCTCCGCGTAGTGATGTAGATAAAGTGTCGATCTATGCGAAACTTCGCTAGAGGCCTGTAGTGGTGTAGTGTATTCAAGTTCATTCTTGGAAATGCCTCAATGGTGTGATTCATATGTACATAGTAAGCATGGAACACCGCGTTCGATTGCCACTGCTTCACCATATCATTTGTGTACCACAAGGTGGAAAACCTCACGACCACCGGTTCTGATGGCTCAACTTCTGGGAAGGCTTCTCCTTCCAACATTTGCCAGGAAAAAAATTCAGTCAATACCAGTAGCCAACTAAAATTAAACTCATATCCTTGATCTTGCACTTTGCGACATTCCTTCTCCAACTCGTTGACGAGGTAACTTGCCCAGTTCATTTGCATTCCTTCTATGCACTTCCCTGCTAGGTCTACGACAAATCCTGTGACTTACGTGGTACGATTATTTATCATGAGATTATCGACTATAATCTGACAATATAGGCACATTGTTCCATCCTAGATGGAGGCTACCTTGTAGCCTCGCTTTCCCTTTTCTACATCGCCATAGTCTTCCTTTATCCATAGAGCCAGGGAGTGATCATAAGTCTTCCCTGGGTAGAACTATTGAGGGTCTGGTCCCTGCATGCTCAGTCTTGTAATAAGATGGATCAACATCGGATCCATCATCACACACCTATCAAGCCAATGATACCCTCCATGATAACATGACAATAGGAGTTTAATGCAAGCGTTAACCTCTTGATGTCGGCCAAAGTGAGGAATATTTATTAAATTCAGGATCGTCGACTACGCAAGCTCCTTTATCCACGGCTAGGAGACTATTCATGGCTTCTTCCCAGTTGTCTTCATCAAATACCGATGTGGCGCCAGCATCGCGTAGTTATTCTAGTCTCTGAGGTTGAATTCGTTGTTCTTTAGAGCTGGGATATGTCCTAACTGTGGTCCAACTATGCATATCCCCTTCGGGTGGTACGCAGTGATCAACGTGTACTCGAAATATCATGGGATGTTGTCACGGTTGACCGCACCATCCAAAGGTGGGATGCATTCATGCAAGACTGAAGGGATCTAATTTACGTCAGCTAAATCGTTGTAGTGTTTTCTTCGCTTCTCGAGAGTGAGACCAGAACATCATCTAGTCGAGGGGGATGCTTGCAATCCGCTAGTTGACGACACCTATATTCCTACAGACATGACTCTCTTAGCCATGAGGTATACAAGAATCTCCTCCACATAATTCTCTACTATGCTACGTTCGCCCGACATGCACACTCGTAATCAAATAACTCAGATAGGTGAATAGACAAGAAAGGTAATCAAATGGATGACGAGGTCTATAAAGCACATCATGATACAATGGATTCTCTGTTAGCTCAGATAATCACGATTTGCAAAACGTGGTCCCGGTGCAGTGTCTGACTGGTTAAATAAGAAAGTAACATAACATATTCCTCCAATGGGCAGGAATGCCTCGATTAATACGAATCCATCCATTATTGTGTGGTCCCAACGGTCCAATGACGGTCTTTCCATCAATAACTATGTTCTAGCCATTATGAAGTGTTATTCTAATGGTCATGGCACCTCCAATGGTCATATAGCTTTTCCATGGCGAAGTCCCATTATGCGCAGTTCTGCTATTCCAGCGAGGTTCAAATTCTGCAAATCTACCTCCTACGAAGTCTTTTCTATAACTTCCCATAGTTTTGCTAACTTGGATTTCTTCTTACTGAGATTCCTTGCCTTCTTTCCTATGATTTGAGTATATGGATTCCTCTTTCCATTCTTATTCTTATCTTCTCCTAGTAAGGTGACTTCGCACTGTTGATTTACTCTTATAGATCCTATGGTTAATGTTCCTTATTTTGCTATTTTCTGGTTGGCTATACTTCTTTCTTGCATGGACAAGTTCTTTAAGTCTTCATGTTTTCTTTCAACTTCGACAACTAATTCTCTGGCCCTCTATTTCTTTGACTGATCCTCTTGTTCTTCTATTAGTCGCGCTATTTTTCGGGCTATGAAGTCCCTTAATTCTCACTTTTTTTGTTCTGTAGCTTCCTCCCCTGCTTTCCTTCTAATATGATCTTTCTCAATCCAATTCTTTCCTAATAAAAGTGGGAATGGGGCGTTGTTCTAAAAAAATATGATAACTTTGAAGTCTTCTTTTGTCGATGTTTCATGAGCAATCATAGGTATGTTAGTAATTCTTCCACATAGGGTTATCACATTTCCTTTAAACAAGCCTATTCTTCCCAATGAAGGTATCATAGCAGGATTTCCCAAAATTTCCCAAGTTCTTTATGGCATAATATTCACATGTGTTTCTTCATCCAATACGCACTCTATGTCAAAGTCTTCTATCCTTGTAACTATGCATTGTTTTTCTTTTAGGATCTTTGGTAAAATGATGTCTCTACGATCATCCATTACTTCTTTTAACATAGTTTGGGATTTCTTTGATTCTTTCTCTTTCTGGTTTTCTAACGTATCTTTAGTCTCTTGACCTTCTTTATATTTTTCTTGTCTCATGTTCATATTTTCAACTTTAGCAATCATCCTAGGGAAAATTCTCAACCTCATGACCAATATATTTACAACAAAGACAAATAGGACCTGTACTAGGGCATTCCTTAGCAACATGTCTTGGCCTTCTCCAATTATAACACAGTGTTAATCCTCTTTTTCTTTTAAATGTGTTCCAGAATCTCTTGTACTACGCAATAGGATCATATTGTTGGATTTGTAATCTGGAAAAATTCTTTTTAGGATCCTGCATCCACTTATTAGTCCATCTTGGTGCCTGTATAAGTCCCCAAAATGGTCAAACATGACCAATGTTTCCTCAAAAATTGGTCAAGGGCCAATAATGTACCTCAAGACAGATAAATCAAAATATTCACCTTAACCCTCTCATTTTGAAAATAACATACGCCCTCCTCTCCCACTCACTCAGGGAATTATACCGAAATAAAATCAACTATATCAAATGAGTGCACAGTACGAGAGGGTATGCAAATAACTTCATCGGGGATATGGATGCTCATTGGTAGAAGATATAGGTCTGTGATCCATGTGGATATCGATGGCCACCCACCTTTTTCGACTAGCTCACAACAATTTTATGGCAATTTTGGCAATTTCCTATTTTTAGCAGTTTTTAACTTCCGGGGCCATTTTGAGGGCCCAAATGAAGGTTTTTCGAGATAGAGTTTCTAAATGATAGCCAAAGGCATGATTTATCCCCCAAAATGAATCTCCTCAACAATACCTTTCCAACTATCTATCACACGCCTAAAACGGAGATCGTATGCAAAAGTTACGACTTCGGGAAGTTGATGTAATCACTTACCCAAACGAGGCCCACATGAATTTTGGCGCTTCATATCCTAGGGTTAGATTTTTGGATGTCTGTTGGGCCTTGACCAAGTTTTGAAGAATAATTGGTCATATTTGACCATTTTTGGGACTGCAACAACTTGCCAAAGATGGAGCGCAACGCGAAGTGGAAATTAGGGAAACTAGACCTATTTTTGGGTCCCTTTAGGGTTTTGGGTTGATGTAACGGGAAAGGGATGTCGGTCTGTGGGTTTACCCATGCTTAGGCCCATTTTGTAATCTATAAATAGATACTTAGGAAATGTAAGTATAGGATGGTAGTACATCTATGTGATGTATAGCTAAAGGCTTAGTGCTAGTAACTGGATCTGTGTGATCGGATGTATATTGCAAGTGCTATGTGCATGATTGTAAGGAGCTTGAAAAGCTAAGTGAAATTTGTTGTAGGTTTGTGCTAAAGTGAAAGGAAGAAGGATCTAGCGAGTTGCGCAGATCTTTTGTCCTGTGCAAAGTAAGGGTTATTGAAGCTCTGTGCTCTAATCGCTTGACCGAGATAATATAAAGAAGAAGACTTTGTGGACGTAGCCCCAGGGTGGGGGTGAACCACGGTAACTTTGTGTATTGTGCGTTGTGCTTTGACATAATGTGTTTATATCCTTCTTGGATAAGTTCTTGATGTGATTAAATATATTTAGTTATGCTTTGTGCTTCTGATATAGGAATGAATGTTAGATCTGATATATAAGATACTTAGTGTCTGATCTGGTGAATCCAATCTATCTTTCTGTATCTAAGTGATAAGTCTTCTCGAATCTAAGTATATACTATGATGCTCTGTGCTATCTGCAAAGTGTTTTAAGGGTTGAATATTGATGGATAAACCATGCTAGATAATTTCTAAGTGATATAATCACAGATCTGTGTCCCAGCTAAGGTTGCAGACATCTTACTCTTACAACCACCCCTGCCTCTACCTCGGGTGAGACTTCATATTCTTTGCAGGTTTTTCCGAAAGGGTTGGTAGTTAGGGTTTATTGGTGTGCTCTCGAGCATGAACCTTGGGTTTACCTCTGTGCCAAAAAATGGTTCTGTTTCCGGGACCTGAAACTGTGCCTGCTGGGAACTAAAGAAGAACAAGCTTTGTGCAAAATAAGCTCTGAATCAAATCAGATTTGAAGAAAGGAAGATCCGATCTGAAGAAAAGAAGCAAGATCTGAATGCTCTGTGCTCTAAGAAAAGTAAAAGTGGAAATTTATGAAAGAAAGAGGTAAGATCTGCAGAAAAGAGGTAAGATCTGTAAACTCTGTGCTCTGATAAAGGTAAGAATAGTTAAAAGTCTTAGATCCAAAAACTTTGTGCTCTATATAGGTAAGATAAGTGGAATTTTTTTTCTGAAGCATGAATTTAGGTACGCTTGATAGATTTTGTCCTAGCCTGAAAACTAGGGCAGTGTTATATGGAAGAAAATTTGATAGATATGATAAGAATAATGATAGATATGTTATACCTATTCATAGAAAGAATGTTTGGACTAACAGATGGATGCAGGATCCTAGAAAGAATTTTTTGCAGGCTAACTACCATGACCCTAGTGCGCAGTGCAAAAGAGGTTGGGGTTCATTTAAAAGAAAGAGAGGATTGACCCTATGTTACAGTTGCAGAAAATCGGGACATCTAGATAAGGAGTGCCCTGATGGAAGAAGGAGTTGTCTCTGTTGCAAGGCTTTGGACCATGAAGTATTGGATTGCCCTAAAATGATTGCCAAGCTTGAAAAAATGAATCTACGTGAAGAAAACCTTAAGGCAGATCCACAAATAGAAGAAACCCAGAAAGAATCAGAGAAGATGTTACTACAGATGAAAGAAACCTTGAATGATCACCGACATATCAGGCTATCCGAGATCTTCAAAGAAAAAGAATGCATCGAACTAAGAATAGAAGACTTTGACATTGACTGTGTTCTGGATGAGGAAACACAGGTGAATGTCATGACAGAAAGAACCTGAGAAGATATAGGGAGACCTACTATGACTCCATCCCTAAGTGGAATAGGGTTATTCAGAGGAAAAATGGTAAACCTATGTGGAAGGCTCACTCGGATATCTATGAATGTCAATGGAATCCCGACAGAGGAAGATTTTGAAATCATCAAATTTATTGAGGACAGTGCCCCATTTACTATGTTACTTGGAAATCCTTGGATTGAAAAAGATCACGCTAGAAAGAAGGCAAAAGAAAAAGTTTTAGAACAACAGAGACAAGAGTTAAAAGACTTCAGGACTAGAAAGATCGCGCAGTTGATTGAAGAACAAAAGAATACATCGAAGCCATTTCACACTAGAAACCCAGACTTCGAAGTTATCAGAATGCCAGAGGATTCACAGAAGATTGAAGTCTCCATCGTAGATAAAGAAGAGACATTATCCCTGAACCCTAAGAAAGAACATCAGAAACACGAAGTGACTATATCCAATGAAAATAGAAATCAGAATGGGAAAAGAACCACTGAGACAAAGCTCACGGGAAAGAAATCTAGAAAGTTAAGTAAGAAGAAGGCAAAGATGGAAAAACTACAGAAGAGTCTAGATGGAACTTCACAAAAAGAGAAATTGTATAATTCGAGCTTCACTGAGATATCAGAACAGCGACATGGGTCACTTCACCATGGAGAAGTGATATAGCCATTGGAAGCCAATATCTTCATTTGACTGCCGCTCCGAACGGGTCGAAAAGCAATTATGGGTTACCACTAGACCATTGGACAACACTAGAATGGATAGAACATAGTTAATGAAGGCCCCATGTCTGTTGCAAGTAGACCGTTGTTGAGATTTCCTATTTAGCTCATCGCGCCATGCCCGAAGAACAATTTTTCCAATTAATAAGTTGAAGCTCGCAGAATTAGCAAGTGTCTACAGTGATCGTCACACCATTGTTATTTATCCCAGTCCAGTGCTTTAGACCAGTGTGACCCCAATTATTTTCCTTGAGTGTATATGTCCGACAAGATCAGTGAAACTGAAGAATCTGTAAGAGAGGTACTCGCTAGCCTCAGAACTGAACAAGTCATGTCGGAAAGAGGGTTGTCTACGGGTTTACAGGCATCATCGACGAGAGGAATGTAATCCTCCCCATAAACTGCTCGAGCAGGAACATCTCGAGTCGGTGCAGAAAGAAGAACTAAGCATAAAGACGACATAACCAATGCAAAGTTAGTATCGTCCATCCTACTAGCTTACATACCCCCTCTAATCTGTACAATTAATAGGGACAACGTCCCTTGAGAATTTTAATAAACCCTAGTCATTGCTTATCTACCAAAAGGAGTACACACCTACCCCACAGATCAAGACAAGGTTGCAGTGTTGAAGTTTTGCGACTTCAACCCGAGAGACCGTAAATATTACAACATGCTTTCCCCGCATAAGTAATTAACCAAAACCAAGGGAAAGAATTCCAAGATCGTCCCTTAGTAATGGACAATGAACCTCGAGCAGTCTACTTTGCTTAGCGTCATGAAAATACTGCACTTTGACAAACACCAAGAGGTGAATGCTTGTGTAAAATTGTTGCTAGCAAGTTACCATAGAGGATACCTATGGGTAAATTTCCGCATAAATATTGATCCAGCACTAATCAATAGGATCACTGGTTTTAGTATGCAGGGCCCTGATCCCCAGGATTACTACCCTGGAAAGACCATGGACCGCGCTCTTTCACAGAATATTAAATAATCTTATGACAATGTCGAGAAGGGAACATGAGGCTACAAGGTAGCCTCTATCGAGAGTGGTGCAGTGCACCTTGCATGCCAACTAATAGCAGGGAAATTGGTATGTAAGAACAAACTAACTCAAGTATCAGGCTTTGTAGTTGACATCACAGGAAAATGCGCAGAGATACTACAGATGAACTGGGTGAAGTACCTGGTTAACCAACTAGATATTGACTGCAGAGAAGCCGAGGGTCAGGGGCATGAATTCCATTTTAGCTGGCTACTAATACTGATCTCTTTTGTTGCATGGGAGCTACCGGAAGGCGCAACCTTCCCGGACCTCAACCCTTTTGAGCCCTTAGCCGCGAAGTTCAGTACTTTATGGTACTCGAACGATATGAACAAGCAGTGGCAATCAAATGTCATTTTTCATAAATACTATAACCAACTGAAAGAAGCCATAGGGGGTGAACCTCGCATAACCCCGAACACCCGAAAACTTTACAAAGGTTCTAACCTCTGATAAAGTTCAACGTGGATCACCACTTTATATACCTAACTCCATGTGCTGATGAACACCAGGAACAACTTCAGTCCTATTATAAGCTGACAGAAGAAGACCTGGAAGAAATCACCAAGGAATGGTCAGCAGACCTCCTTATCTCAGCAGATCCAACAGATATGTCCGACATCGATAGCCCAGAAGCTATGCAGAATACACCTGGGCCTAGTAAGGCAAATAAAACTAAGAAGATAAAGAAAGATGAGGAAATCCAGGATGTCGACGGTATATCTGTAAGGATGGCTTCCACCACACCCAATCATGGAGGTAATAATGAAGAATTCGAAGAAGTTGAACAAAGGCCAGAGGACGAAGTAGAGATCATAAATAAAATAAAGGGTTCACCTCCAGAACCTTCTTCCAAGAAGAATTCAAAAGCATCCCTGACTAAAATGACGACCACACTCACCCCAGACAACTTCATCTTTCTCCTCGTGACTATGAATGAAGTTATTGAAGAGATAACAGAAAAAAAGGTAGCCAAGCAAGAGGCCATGTACAACAGAATTGAAATTGATATCTAAGGAGTAAAGAAAGCACTTCAATCGAGCCACGCAGCTTCCACTGCACGCCTGCCAGAAGGAACAATAGAAATAGGAGATGAACCAGTTCAACTTTGTAGGATTGCTGACACAGTCGAAGTACACCTTCAGAAAGAAGAAGAAGTAACAACACAGGCCACCCAGGCCCTAAAGAAAGCATAGGAGGAAATCATAGAGCAGCGTCGAGCTGCACAACAAGAGAAGGAGGCCATCCAAGCAAAATTTGACGAAGACAGAGAAAAAATCCAAAAGGAGAAGGACAGCTTCTCGCGAAGCAAGTCGAGATTGAAGAAGCTGTCAACAGAGAATTTAGCTTTGTTACCGGCTTAGAACAGAAGGACGAAGAACCCTTAGACCGTCAAGTGATGAAGCTTGCTGAAGTTATTCAACAACTTCAACAAAGATTCATGGACTTAGAGCTTCAGATCATCCCAAGCATCCCACAAGAAGAGCGCGACTAGCAAGAAATAACTACCTGGAGTACAGTAGAAAGGATTAAAGCAGTCACTGAAGAATACGAACAATTAAGTAGAAGAAGTGCGTAGATACACGCAGCTCCAGGAAGCAAAGAAGCATGCAAATAGACTTTAGATGTATTTGAAGGCCCTATCAACCATAGAGAAAATGAAGCGATCCCACAAGCAACGCGTTACATAGTAGCAGATCCACATGATCCAGAGCAAGGTAACCAAAGTAACTCAACAACTTCAACCTTTGCAGAATAAGGCATGTTAGCTATTCTTAGAGATTGAGAACCAAGGAACAGAGCTGGAACAGATCGTGACTATAGCAGAATAGCGCCTAGAAGGACCATTCAATAACACACTCATCCAGGAGTTCACCGAGCAAGAGGAAACCACAAAGCAGTAGGTCAAAGAAACTTGAGCTAAGCTCGAGGCATTCGAGGCAAAATTGATCAGACCTGAGTGACTCGGGACGAGTCACGGGTGAGTGTTCGGGGCCTGTTGGCCCTTGACCAAGTTTTGAATAATACTTGGTCATATTTGACCATTTTTGGGACTGCGACAACTTTCCAAAGATGGAGGGCAACGCGAAGCCGAAATTAGGGAAACTAGACCTATTTTTGGGTCCCTTTAGGGTTTTGGGTTGATGTAACGGGAAAGGGATGTCGGCCCGTGGGTTTACCCACGCTTAGGCCCATTTTGTAATCTATAAATAGATACTTAGGCAATGTAAGTAAAGGACAGTAGTACATCTATGTGATGTATAGCTAAAGGCTTAGTGCTGTTAACTGGATCTGTGTGATCGGATGTATATTGCAAGTGCTCTGTGCATGATTGTAAGGATCTTGAAAAGCTAAGTGAAGGTTGTTGTAGTTTTGTGCTGAAGTGCAAGGAAGAAGGATCTAGCGAGATGCAAAGATATTGTGTCCCATGCGAAGTAAGGGTCATTGAAGCTTTGTGTTGTAACCACTTGACTGAGATAATATAAAGAAGAAGACTTTGTGGATGTAGCCCCAGGGTGGGGGTGAACCACGGTAACTTTGTGTATTGTGCTATGTGCTTTGACCTAATGTGTTTATCTCCTTCTTGGCTAAGTGCTTGATGTGATTAAATATATTTAGTTATGATTTGTGATTATGAGATAGGAATGAATGTTAGATCTGATATATAAGATACTTAGTGTCTGATCTGGTGAATCCAATCTATCTTTCTGTATCTAAGTGCTAATTCATCTCGAATCTAAGGATATACTGCGATGCTCTATGCTATCTACAAAGTGTTGTAAGGGTTGAATATTGATGGATAAACCATGCTAGATAATTGCTAAGTGCTCTAATCACAGATCTATGTCCCAACTAAGGTTGCAAACATCTGATTCCTACAACCGCCCCTACCTCTACCTTGAGTGAGACTTCATCTGCTTTGCAGGTGTGGCCGAAAAGACTGGTAGTTAGGGTTTGTTGGTGCTCTCTTGAGCGTGAACCCTGGGTCTGGCTCTGTGCCAACAATGTCTAGGGTTTTTGGCATTCTTGTTTATTGTAAAAATGCCTTCAGAGCCTCATTGTAACTATCTTCTTGCGAATGCGAGTAGCCGTCACATCTCTTCTCAGAGATAAGATGCCACCATTCTAGTGAGTCTTTCACTCTGTATTTTTACAATCTCTGTACATTTATTTCATTAATAGAAATCATGTATTACTGTATATCTATGTTTATGGTTGCATATCTGATACATTTATGTTATCTTATTGAATATCTGCAATATCTCTATGCATTTATTTATTATATCTCTGCTCTCATTTCATGCCAAAACTAATCTAGATCAGTGGTATTTGAGCAGGCTGCTCTTGATAATTTTTTAGTGCATGTCCCCGATGAGGTCCGAGTATAGCAATTTGGGTCTTGAGCTTGTCTCTCTTGAAGACAACCGCTCTCGCACACCCAAGAAACCCTCAATGGTGGAAGAAAAGAAAAACGATGGAGCAAACGATCCTATCAATCTGTTTCTTGAGCAAGCTCTCACGTGACAGACAGAGGGACGAAATGATGGAGAATTTTACCCACATCCTTCAATTCCTACCAATAATAGTAGGTGCATCTTCATCAAGCAACCACTTTGGACGCACCTCACCTTTCAAGGTACAAGTTAATTTTGATATTCTTGTATTTGAAGGACAGATAGATGCAGAAGCCCTAGAAAAATGGTTAACTCTGCTAGAAGGTTATTTCTCTGTTCAAAAATTTTTCGACAAAGAAAAGATCACCTTCGCACTCCTTAAAGCTCTCCCTCATGTCAAACATTGGTGGGAAACTTACTGGGAGAAAAGTTCCACGGAGGAGTCTAGAATATATGGGGCCGATCCCACTTGGGATTTTTTTGTGGATGTGGTAAAGGAACAATATTACCCTGTTGGCAAATATGAGGACCAGTACATGAGATGGACCACACTGCGGCAAGAGAGGGGCCAAGCAGTTCCATATTTCACCAATACTTTCCATACCGTGCGCACCAAGCTAGGTATCAAAGACTCTGAGCGACATTTGGTTCTGAAATACCGTGAGTCTCTACACAGATACATCTAGACTGAAATGGATTTTCTGGACATCTCATGACTCGGTGATGCTTATCTATATGCTGTTAAAATCGAGCATAAATTTAAGCACCAGAACAAACGGGATTTCAGGTCTGCAAATCCGCAACAACCAAAGTATGACAAAGACAACCCTAACAAACAACCTCCTGAAAACTAGTCCAAGACACAAGAAAAGAAGGGTCACGGGAATACAAAGGACACTGGAAAAGGGTGTGAGTTCCAAAAAATCCCCTTGCACAACACTGATGAATGTCACTCAAAACAGTCATTGGTGGCTGAGATCAAAGACAAAGAGCCGAACCCTGATTCATAATCTAATTCTAAAAATAATGATAAAGGACAGATCATTGACATAGACCCCACTGCTATTGTCACGACCGCAACAATTCAGCCAAAAGAACCAACAGATCCTGAAGAGGGGGAGCGCCTTTTTCATTCACAGA
>SNQJ01S0077185.1:0-19549 GCA_010110895.2 Picea sitchensis | reverse complement strand
CACGCCTAAAACAGAGATCGTATGCAAAAGTTACAACCCCGGGAAGTTGATGTACTCACTTACCCAAACGGGGCCCACATGACTTTTGGCGCTTCATCTCCTAGGGTTAGGTTTTTGGATGTCTAGGGTTTTTGGAATTCCTGTTTATTGTAAAATGGCCTTCAAATCCTCATTGTAACTATCTTCTTGCAAATGCGAGTAGTCGTCACATCTCTTCTCAGAGATAAGCTGCCACCATTCTAGCGAGTCTTTCACTCTGTGTTTTTACAGTCTCTGTACATTTATTTCATTAATAGAAATCATGTATTATTGTATATATTTGTTTATGGTTCATATATGATACATTTATTTTATCTTATTGAATATCTGCGATATCTCTGTGCATTGCTTTATTATATATCCGCTCGCATTTCATGCCGAAAATAATCTGGATCAGTCTGCGATGTCGGGGTGACTCCGTTAGGGCTATGGATGCTCGTTGGTAGTAGAGAAACACTGTAGCAAGTAAATTAAGATAACTAAAGGGCCTGGTGTGAGTGAATTATTTACTCAACTCTTTTCAAAGGGGGCATGAATCAGGGTTACAGAAAACGAAGGTGGAATAAAGGTTTAAAACCCCGCATGCATTCCTGGATGCACCAACTAGGAAATTTCAAATGCAAGGGTATAAAAGGCTTTGATAAAAACCAGTTAAGTTATTAACCAGATTTTGCATAAGCCGAGCCTGAGGTAGGAACATAGATTCTTCTTTCGCCCAATAAGTATCTATTTTTTGAGCACTCAACACACCCTAAAACTCCTTTGTCAATTTTTTTCCTTTTTGGGTACCACTTGATCTTTTGCACTGTTTGATTCAATTTCATTTTTGGAAATGTTTGTCTTTTCTTATTTTCATGACTCTCATCACCTATCCAAGTCTGTTTGAACATATGAAATCTCATGACTAAAAATATCTTAACACCTAAATAAGGAATCGGTATCCAAACACCTCACCCGATGTGCTCAGGTTTGGCATCGGAAGGAATTCAAAGAAGAAAAAGGAACCGCTCGGAAAACCTCAGTCATTGAGTGTCGATCTCCATCGACATCGGTAGAAATAAATTGTGGTTTGCGTTAATTTTTTGCATTATATAACATCGATAGTCGATGCCCAATGCACTTTATCAGGATTGGAGAAAACCCAAAAGGATCACAAAAAAAATTATGACTACGTTAAAAGTTATTCTTGATCGTCAGTCCCCGATGCATTTTAGGCATCGTGACTTTTTCAAGGGATGTGATTTGAAAGAACTTTGATAAGTTTTCCACCAATCGTCGATCATGCACACTTTTTCGGTGTCAGCAAGCTAAGGTTTGTTTAGAACGAATAACCTAAGGAAAGTCCCAACTCTGATTAATACAAGCAAATTAATTCAATGGTCTTTAACACCACGTGTCTTTATTAGATAAGAGGGTCGTACGGTCTAGTTCTATCCCGAGTCATTCTTGGTTACCTAGGTCTGAGTCACACCTCTGAGTCAGCTTTGTCGCGTCAACATTGTACGGTAAGACCAATTGATGTCAGATATTTTCACAGGAGGCTACCAACGAAAACATTCGTGGCACAACCCTGATCCCCGATCCACCCACTGAAAGAGAGACGCGATGGGACGTTTTTAGCATTAGATATGATCAAATTTTGAGAATTTAAGGAGCTAATTAATATCTATTTCTGCATTATTTGCTACCTCGTGTGCCAATAAAACTAGTCGTTTAAAATCGTCGATAAACCACATCACCACCCGTGCCTCCGTCGTCAACCCACAATGAATTTAAGTTCTAGATATTTGGTGACAGATTTATTGAAAATTCACTCATAACCCGAATTGAATGGCTAATACAACATAGTAAGATCTTTCCTGTTTAAAATCTCTTGAGTCATTGTGAACGAAATCATTCCATGCGCAAGAGAATTCTGGAGCATCTGAAGGAGCAAGACGAGCAACTCGAAGGCTGTATTGACTTCGTGATGATCAAAATAACCAGGTTTTAACAAACTTCAGAGGTATGTATCCTAGTCTATAAATTTTACATGGCTATAATTTATATGTTTTATCCAGTTTTTAGTTTTTACAGAGTCTCTGAAATTTTATTTTTAAGTTGTAGGAACAATTCCACCAAGAAATCCAACCACTAGATGATCGCTGAGAGCACCGAAGCTCAAAGAGCCAAAGGTAGGTGAAGGCTCTTCTCCATGGATCACAAAGAAATTGGAATACGTCCCGAGTCCAAAACCTGTCGTTAAGATAACAGCAAAGAAGGTTTTCATCCAGCCTCCAGCCTTTGGCGATACTGAGGCAAGCACCGGGTCCAAGATGGCGCTCCCATAGTGGGGATATCTCTTTAATAGGATAAGTTGAGAAGAATACTTGGAATATGTCCCACACAATGATTCGGACGTAAGGCCACTCGACGACTACGTGTTCTCGAACATCCAATGGTCCTATCTGCACATGGTGGCGAGCAGGACCCCCATTTTCCCCTGCATAGAGGTCCTAAAATGGCACATCGGCCACACAAACACACATAAGTGTTTAATCAATGATGAAAATGGCAGGTGTGTTAGATTTTTCATCTCAGTAGAAGTTCAGAAGCATTACAAACTCAAAGACCCAGAGGAGCAGTTAAACACAGACTTCGTCATGAAGTTCTATGAACACCACAAAACCAGCCAGGGGATGGCCTCATGGTGGAGGGAGGACAAGAATTTTACCAACCGGAGCACTGGCTGGTATGGGATAGTTAACTTAAGGGAGCCATACGTCTATTTGATGGCTCTCATCTACCGACTGTACGGAGATAAGGATTTCTCTAGGTTTTCAGAGGCATAGATTCATTTGGAATACACAATCGTGATCACCAGGTGTGGCTTCAAATGGGGAGAAACAATATCCAAGAAACTAAGCATCTGTGTGCAGCAGGCCCAGGCACCGAAGGAAGGGGAATCACCAACGTTTTTCATGGCTTCATACTTGTTCGATGTCAAGTGTGCCAGAAACGTCTTCGTCGACATGAATCTAAGCTGGCATGTTGCAGATCTCCCGGTCCACATCTACTTCAGTGTGCTATGGGAAAACAGGTATAAGAAATCCTACTCCCTCATCTACAATGAATTCATCGCCCAAATTTATTTTATTCTTTTTAAGAAGGATTTCCCTAGGCTATCGGCGGTAGCCAAGAAGATGATATCCAAGGTAGGCCATTGGTATTTGGATGAGCGCACCACCTACATTAGGGTGTTCAGGGCCACCAAAGCACAATATCTCCTACTAGCTCATGTCCCGGACTGGCTCATCATGGGATAAATATGTTATCAAACCATTTTTTAGGGCTACAATGCCACCCTGGTCAAGGTCAAGAGATGAGCCTTCATACCCTACGGTTTCCATGTAGGGTTCTACTTGGTAAAGGATATTTCTCAAGCCAAACAAGAAGGATTGAGCCAACTCAAATTTAGATTCTCGATGGGCCGATTCCGCAAGCACGATCCTAGGGGTCTATTCCTACAACATTCTTCACAGGTGTCTTCCTACTGGTCGCATGCTCATGACAAGTTCGAAGACAAAGTCTTTACAGAGAACACACAGGACTGGGACAAGGTGGTGCAAAGGATGGTTGACCCGAAAATGACAAGGTTCAAGGCCATGAGCATGGATTAACAGGGGGAAACTATAGAGTAGTTGGCTCAAGAGGCCCTTAGAGCCAGGGATGAAATTATAGTAGTAGAGGCAACAAAGGTGTATAATAGGGGAATAACTATGACACTAGAGGCACATGCAAGGGGTTTGATCCTAATGGAACAATCGTAGTGAGTAATTGATCACTTGCAGAATGACCTAGACCTCGTGTAAATGACAAGGATCCCTGTCAACAACCCAGTTGAAAGCCAGGTAGGTTCAAGTGGCCCTGAACTAATAAAATTTGAAGAAATCGTCAGGTTAGATAACCCTGAAGTTACAATGCCACAGGCCGGATCACTAGGGGACATTTCAGCTCAACCAGAGATAACAAGGACATTAGGGAGAGAAATTGCACCAAAACACATCCATGGCCTTATAACAATATATGATGATGAGGAGAGTTTGGAGGTTTCCTTGGTGACTCTGGTGTAGATCACAGAGGAAAAATAACCCGAGAAGGCATCTTCCCCAGCTCTCGATGCTTAAATTCAAGGCCTTCCACAGAATGATCAGGAGGTTGAAAGTGTCTTAGAAACTAATCTACTCAATGTACCAGGGACCCAAGAGGATAACCTAAAGGATGAGCTAGGGTTGAGAGAACTAGAAGAAGAAGTTCCACAACAGGAAATCGACATCTCAACAGGCGATTATCAAGTAAGTACCAAGCCTACTCCCGATGCTTCAATTTCAGTCGGTGCTTTACCTCTCGATGAGAAACAACCAAAGGTTGAACCTTCAAAACACATAGAAGAAGTTCAAGAACCCAGTCTTGAATAGATATACACCGTCGAGAGCCTGGGAAACATGCTTATATGGGGAGATCAACAAATCCCTGAACCTGTGGATGAGTTTGCTGATATACAATCCATATCCTATGACCGAAAGAGGAAATCCATCATGAAGAGAACCACCAATAAGAGGAGGCTTACTCTGGATCGCTCCATCCTCATCACCACAGAGAAAAAATTGATTGGCATGGAGCATGCCAAGACATCCGAGCTTATCGACGCAGGGATGGAAATCACAGATGCCACCCTGGATAGAGAGAAAAGGGATGAAGAGGAGTTTTCCACTGCACTGAAGGGGTTGGAACATTTATGCCATTTGGTGAAATATTATCAGGACTCCACAAAGGCCACGGTGTTCTTGAGAAGCGAATTCCACGACGCCTGCAATAAATTTACAAATGAGCAGAACCTTTTCACTACAAGATTAGTTCATTTCCAAGAAGACACCCTCATGGCATTGGCGACGTGAAAATATATGTAAATATGGTATGAGACAACACATCAAGCAGTGGAAAGGACCAATTACATTAGTGTCATTCAACAGGGTCGAGATGCCGAAGAGCACAACATTTGGGTACTAAGCATCGATCGCATAAAGAAGTCGGTTGAATACTGGGTGAAAATGGTCCAAGAACCTCATTAGGAAATCCAAGAGAAATGAGCCGAGTGAGAAAATAATTGGACCAAGATCAACCGGGCGATGAGAGACATCGGACTCCCAGAATTCGGCACACCCGATGACTTTGTTGACTTGCATGACATAGTCAAATTACATGTCGAACAAGACTCATCGTGGGCTGCAAAGATAGAAAAGGTGGCGAACATGGTATCAGGTCAAGTGTAGCAGTTCATGGAACACTCGATCAAGGCTCGAATTGTGTTGCAACAATTAAGTGTTAGAATAGTCAAGTATTAGGCACGGGCAGTAGAGATAAAGGATATCATTTTTGTCCCAATGGACCAAAACAGATTCCTGTATGCCAACACATGCGAGGATCTCTTCATCTAATGTTCGGAGTACGAGAAGAGTCATCCACTCAAGTGAAACCATTTGATGACTCTTAGAAGACTGAGTGATGAAAGCGCCATGTGACGATGTTTTTTTTTACTTAGCTTACACTTTTGATAGCTATTTTTAGTTAATGATATGTTATAAATAAGAGGAACGACCTGTTAGTAATGGTTGATGGTTTTTTCAAAGACCCTCATTTTGGATTTGTAAAGAATTGTTTCGAAGCTACCTTAATTGAGAAGTCTTGTTTAGGACCAGAGACAAGTTTGTGTTTTTCATCAAAAGCGTGTGTGATTGGAACTGAAGAAGAATTATTTCTAATTTTATCTCATGGATGGATGATGTAATGAGTAAGAGCCTATGAATCTATTGATAAGTTATCTAATTGAATATTTTTATAGTTCTTGTCTCTAATGATGAAAAGTAAATCATTGTGTTAATATGTGATTGATGATTAGAGCTGAGGAAACTATTTTTCTTGCCATCGTTTATTGCATGTATGTTCTCTTCTGATAATTATATCTCATTCAATAATTGTAACACCAGTAGTTTAATGTATTAGTACTAGGCTTGTTGTAGGTGTAAGAATCATTGTATGCATGATTGAGCACGTGGGTTATCCTGAGCTCAGCCTTCTTCAGTAGTTAATTTTTTCCCCTTTCTTACCCAGTTGGTTTATACCAGCATTTATCTTGTATCGGTCCCACCTATAAGAGAAACTACAAAAAAGAGAATGTTTGAACTGAAGGAGGAGCTTTCACAAGAAAACATCATGTCAATCACTACGTAAATCCCATCAATTAATTGGTTAGATCGCAATATCTGGAGAACCATTCCACCATTAAACATTGCAGAGTCTAATTGGGCCTCGCTGGCGGGTTTGGTTCCTACTATTGAGTTAAACGGATTTAGGACCCTTCAACACATCCCACTTGTGAATGTGATTGGGAATGTTGGTGGAGGTATTTTGATGCAAAGACATCAAAATATTTGTCCCAGTCTCATACCTAATCAATAACAAAAAATGAGTTAAAAACACCATAGCCAAGGCAGTAAAGTTGTTGTAAGAAGTGCCCTTAAGCTGAATGTACCATTTTTCTACACTTTCAGACAAGGTTCTTCGGAAAAGACACAGTTGAATGCTATCATCCATTATTGAATTGGATGAGCACCATAGATGATAAGTTATAATGTACGTCGAAGGGTCTTCTCCTAACTTTCTATCAAACTTAAGTATGTCATATTGCAATTTCACAGAAATGGACAGCCATAATAGGTTATGAAGAATGGATTCATTTGTCAAAAGCGACAAATCTAGCAAGTCTAATGTTTCCAATAAAGGAAACTATGTGTTGGAAAATGGATTCTAGTAAAAGGATGAAGAATCTTGCGACTTATATGGACCTTGACACCCCCCCCCATATTATAGTTTCTAGTGGTCTATTAGTTCCCAAAAGGATTATGTCCCCCATACACGCCCCCAAGTGGATTTCCTCTACAGAAAAAATCACTCCCAAAAATAGTGTTTCTTCTAAGACCAAACATGCCCTCGGGAGGGTTTCCTCCAAGGACATAAGCATTCCTAAAAGGATTACTACTCTCTGAGTTGTAATTCCCCCCAAGAAAAAAGGTATATCTGAAAGAATTACCACCCCTCGAACCAAAATTTCCCCTAGGAACAAAGGTATAACTTAAAGCATTATTGATTTTAGAATTAGGCATTCTCCCCCAAGGGATGTTAAATCCCTTGAAAACATCATTTCCACCAACATGACTAGGAGAAGTCCTAGACCCACTATGAACATTCCAACCAAAAGGGTATCCAACATTTAGCATTGACAGGCTACCTATAGGGATGCTATAATCATATGTAAATCCACCTCCAACATTAGAACCAAGGCTTGGATCCACACTAGATACAAATATGGATGTGGGCATTGAGATTAATGTGATGGGTGTTCTTACACTAGGTACACTCATGGAAATAAATGAAGTCACTACCAGTTCTCCAAATGGAGAAACCTGATGTACTATGCATGGATGGATTAGGAACTATGGCATTGGTAGATGGCAACAAGGACATCACTAAGGTGCCTCCTATGACACTTTTTTTTTAGCTTGAAATCAACCATACTAGATGAAACACTCATTCCTAACATCATGTGAGGATCCATGAAAATGAAAATGGCTCACTAAAATGCCTCTTTACCCTAAGGAGTATGCAGTTAAAAGGAATAGTCAAATGAGGGTTGGAGTTTGGTGGAGGAATTTCATCAACCACTTTGATCTCTAAACTCTCACTCTCCTCCACTTTAGGATAAATTCCATGTTGTCTATGGGACTGAAAAAGTGGTTGGTCATACATAGAACCAAAGAGAACACCCCTAGAAAATATAATCCATGAACATGCAAACCAATGGATAAAGCGACCTTTTGAGAATCGACCTGTTGGATGCAAACCTAGTCAGGAGAAAATGATATTTTGGGGAAGAGAAGCATGAAAGGAGGAAAGGACAACTGGAAGGAAAAGAAGCACGTGTAAGGGAAGAAGGCGAGGTGTGCATGCAAGGAATACCTAACAATGTTAGGGTTATGGTTTTTGTAATGTATTGCAATGGCTGATGATCCAAGAGTATAAATAGGTAGTACTTAGAGGAAGAAGGGGCTCGACTGAACGAAGATAGCAAGGAAGAGAAAAGAAAGAGAGGACAAGAGCAGAGAATGGATGGAAGAGAGTTGTAAGAATTGTACTACTCATTAAGTTGGTGAGCTAAAGAAGCAGTGAGTGACTTGATCATGAGGGTTAGATGTAGGTTAAGGAGCCTGGTGCAATCTAGTCAACCTCCCAAGGATCGAGGAGCCTGTTGAAGAGAGTATGATATAATAGTGTAACCACATGTGGCATGAAATATTAATGAACTGTAATAAAGAGCTTGAGAGCTAGATCTTTGTGGACGTAGCCTAGGAGGGGGTGAACCACGGTAACACCTGTGTTTTGTGAATGAATGTATGCTTGTTTATTGATGTTAAGTGGTGAATATTAGATGAATGAATTAACTAGTTAGATCTGGTATTTCACATGCATGAATATAATGATTTCTATAATAAAATGTTAGACTAGATAAATAAATATTACAATATACAACCGCATATCTCCACTCATTCCCAGGTTTCAAACACTTGGTTATTGAAACCACCCATAGAGCTATCTCGAGTGAGACTGCATAGTACACTGTGTGTTGCGTTGCCTTCTGGTCTACTAGAGGGGCCGATAGTTTTAGAGGGATTTTGTTGGGAGCTTATTAAATATGAACCAGGTTCAATCTATGACAATAAGGTATCCTAAGTAGAAGATTAGAGAAAAACCAACGAATGGTTATGTTATTGGTTGGTTGGAACAGGATGGTATTGAGTACATGAGATTTGCGGGAGAATGAGAATCTGAATCCAACAAAGGCAGAGATAGAGAGTTGTTTGAAAACAAAGGAGTTGGATTTTTCACAGAAAGATAACAAAAACCTGAAGTTGACACCGCACAAATATCTGGACAAGTACGCATTCAACGACTTGCATGAAGTATTTTTCTGTGATTTCCCACATGTGTTGCAGGAGTGGATACAAATATTGAAAGAAAACCATCCTACAAATTGGATCAGACAGCTACAGTGGAATCCTGTAGAGATAGCGCAGTTACAACGAGTTGATAATAAGTTTACACATGCAATAGATATTTGGTTAGACAACACTGTTGCAGGATTTATCACAGAATTTGCAGTAGATACAGCGAAGTCTTACAATGTGGTAGAACAAGAGTTCTTGAAGGGACCTTGAGATAGGTATATCAGATCGTTATATACTTCTATTAAGATATTACTATATAACAAATGTGTAATGACAATGGCGTCAGACAGCTAAACTTCTTTGTGTGCATGGGGGAAAGGGGGAAGCACTGACAGAAGAAGGAGAAATGGATGGGGAAATGGATAAAGGAAAGAAGGAGGAGGCCTTGGACCCAATTATGATCGATGAAGACCAGATCAAGTGGATCATGTCAACAGCTAGAGAAAAGTGCAATGGATTACCCTACCAATATAATATGAACACCAGGAAGAGATTTGTAGCCACGAGGGAGGGCTTGGAAAGTGATGAAGAAGAGGTAGAGGATCTCAAGGATGTGGATCAAATTGAGGAAATCATGTGCACAACATATGAGAGGAAGATGATAGGTCCAAGAGAGGGAATAGAAGGCAACACTCTGATCCATATCAGTGTCAGTGTGGAACCCATAAACCCATGTGCGACTAATACACCAAGAAGAGCACTACCATTTAGACAACCGAATTTCCAGAGAAGGAATACATCAAGAAGTACATCTACGCAAGGAACAACAACTGGGGGAGTTAGTTTAAGAATAACTAGTCAAGTATCTACATTGCATGGAGGTAGTAGTTCAGGATTCAGGATGGCAGGACATGATCCCACCATCAGATTACTAGAATTCAAAGGAGAGGTGTCGGAGGACCCTAAGAAGAACTTCTTCATTTGTGAAAATATTTGGGAAGTGAAACAGATCACATATGAGGACACTAAAATTGCATAGTTAGTTATCACACTAAGATATCATGCACTAGATTGGTACATGAGTTTAGCTACAAACATTCTGCCAAGGACAACCAAAACGATTGAAGATATCAAAAATTTATTGATAAATGAATTCCAAAATCCCAATTCATAGGATCAATACATGAATGAGATGATAGAGATTAGGTAGAAACCAAGAGAATCTGTATGGGAGATTGACCAGAGATTCAAACGATTGAAGGGAAAGATAAAGTATTTCATGACAGATATGCAGCATAGGCATTTGTTCGTCATTTCACTACTACCACACTTGAAATACCCTTTGTCACAACAAAAGTTTCAAACACATGTAGAGGCTCTACAAGAAACCCTACAACTAGAAGAGAACCAATATCAAAAGACAGATCCATCCATAGAGGAAATGAAGGAGGATATGAAGAACTTAACATTCTAGATCAACCATAAGAAAGTAAGGACAAAAGAGAATTCTTTTGGTGTACCACATGTAGAACATAAGGACACCATAAGAAAAAATCTTCAACATTTGCGTAGTACGTGGCAGCAAGAATGCCAAACCCATTGCCAACAGAAGGACTATGGTGTGAGAACTATAAGAAATAGGGGCATGATCCATATCACTACCCAATGATGAAAAAGTACCAGACAATACCTAAGAGTTCATATTGCAACTTTTGCAAGTCAGTAGGCCATGATGACAAAGATTGTAGGAACATAGACCTAGTGAGGGAAATAACATCATATGCTTATAGGGTGCAGGAAGAAATGATGATTGGGAAAGACGCACCATAGTTTAACCAAGTACTAGCCCCGTATAACACTATGTAGCAATAGTATAACACTGTGCAGCAACAATATAACACTACGAACCCATAGTAAAATACCTCGCAACCACACTATAATCCCACACAGTATAACCAAATGCCACAGTACAATGAACCACAAGGAGATTGAGTTGGATACAAAGGAAGAAGAAGAGGAGTCTTTGGAAGAGATAGAGGACTAGTGGTATGCCACAACTATCAAAAACCAGGACACTATGCAAGAGAATGTCCACTTCCACCTGCGACGTGTATGTATTTTCATGCATCAGATCATGACATGGAAGAATGTCCTACACTATTGGGGAATATCCAAGAAAAAATAAATCAGAAAAATCAGAATGTTCAATGGATTTTGTCAGAAGCAAGGGATGAAGGAAGACACATCAACATATTTACGCGGGGAGGAGATAAGATAGAAAACAATGTAGTAAGACAAGATCCAACACAACACCAATGGGTGAAGAAGAATGTCGAACTGAAGAAGCATTTTGATGTGCAGAAAGAAAAGGATATATTCAAGTAGGCCAGAAAAGAATTCCTAAAGCCAAACATTGGATCGACATCAACTGTGCACTATGATAAGGAAGTACCAGCATACGATATGCCTCCATCGTTGGATCACACCAAAGAAGCACAACCCCTGGGACAAGTAAGTACGATTAAGGGTTTTTTACAATCCTTTATTAAACTACTAAATGATCCATCCTTTGTTAAAGTATTACAAAATATGCTAGAAATATGTAGCATAGAGGCAGAAGGAAAGCTAGAACAAAAAACAGTTAATCATTTGCATACAAGGAGGAGAACAAGCAGAGAATTTCGATTGAATGCAAACATTGGAGATTTCAACATGGGAGATATTGTACTAGATTTAGGATCCGAAGTAAATGTGATGCCCAAGAATACATGGAAATTTATGGGAGAACCCACATTATGATATTCACATGTTCAGCTAAAACTAGAAAACCAACACATAGTTCTACCAATTGGAAGACTAAAGTGGGTGACAGTAGATCTGGATGGAGTACACACTAAACTTGATTTCGAAGTAATAGATATAGTGGATGACACAACAACTTATCCAGCATTACTTGGCTTGGATTTGAAGTTTGACAATTAGGCCATAATCAACTTAAAGATGAGAAAGATGGCATTCGAGTCAGGAGAATACAGAGTCATTATGCCATTTTATCCATCATAAGGGGAAAGGTTTGTAGAACCTACTTGCTTAGACATGGAGGAAATTAACCAGTTATACAGAAAAACCATGCGAGAAGAAGATTATGTGAACCCAACTATAGATGGGGTACTCATTTGGAGAAGCATCACCTCATGCGCATCGAACTCAGATATGGGCTTAGAGAATTGGCAAAAGAGGTTACACAAAGTATCTACAAGAATATGCACAAGAATGGACCGCACAGTAAGATGAGTAGGTATGGATATAAGGGAACCTCCAAACTTCCATGGGGTGAATGACTTAGAAACATTCTTAACATGATACGAAGATGAAGTGTTAGAAAATTAGAGGATCTTATCCCTGGATATAGCACTCAAAGAAACACTTGAAATATGTTGGGGTGCACACAAAGACATAGTTAAGGACTGGTACCAATGTAAGCGGTTACTGCATATCAGATTTGGCGCAGAACAGGGAAGCAACCAACTGAAGAAATATCATGGATAGGGGGAACCAAAAAAACACTTGGAGAAGTGCAGAGCGCTATGGAGGATGATACCACCAGAGGAATGGCCTCATCATTTTTTTCACACATTAGAAGGTATTCTAGCAAACTAGTATACAGACCAAGAATTGAGCAGAGGAACTACAAACTAGATAGTATTACAGCAGAAATTTACAATCGCTTTCTCATTTGAGAATGAGAACCCCAACATAGACTCAGTAGTTAAACAAATCAGAGGGGTGATATTCATTAAATAACTAGAAGTTGAACTCATGACAGAAGAACAACAACAAAACATATAGACAGTAAAAGAACTATTGTCATGCTACCATGTGCAGGAAGAAGCACCAGATGAAGATGACCTGCGAAACATTAAGATTGCAGAAGTTGAAGGTGAAAGAGAAGTGGAGGGTCCACCTTTGGAATCATAAGTATTTGTTGTGTTGATCAAGGTGAAGAAATTCAAAATTGGGACAATTGAGAATCCCAAAATGACCAGCATTGGAGACTATTGGGATGAGCAAACGGTGGAAAGCATAACAGAGTTATTGTGCGAGTATAGCGACCTGTTCCCAACAACATTCACAAAAATGAAAGGAATAGAAGGAGAGCTAGGTGAAATGAAGATACCTCTCCGATATGAGGCAAGACCAATCAGGCAAAGACCCTATAGACTAAACCCTATATATAAGAAAAAAGTTAAAGATGAAATTGATAGGATATTGGAGGCCAGAATTAAATAACCTGTTGAGGAATTTGAATGGGTAATCCCTATGGTAGTTTAGGAGAAAAAACATAGAGGGATAAGGATATGTGTCGACCTAAAGAAGTTTAATGATGCATTCCTACATGACCCGTTCCCTACTCCTTTCACATATGAGGTGTCTTAGAACGTAGGAGGACAGTAAGCTTACTCATTCACTGATGGATTCGCCGGCTACCAACAGATCAAGATAGCTCCAAAAGACATATACAAGACAACTTTTTCCATAGAATGGGGATCCTACCAGTACACAGTCATGTTGTTTGGACTGAAGAATGCACCAGTAATATTTTCCAGAGTAGTCATAGCTGCATTCAAAGAATTCATCCACCAACTTCTAGAGGTATATTTGGATGATTAGACAGTCTATAGTCTGTTGAAAGACCATGTAGAGGTGTTGAGGTTGATGTTAGAAAGATGCAGGCAGTGTCAGATATTGTTAAATATCAAGAAGTGCATCTTTGGATCACCCTTTGGGATACTATTGGGCCATATAGTATGTAAACAAGGCTTGCTAGTAGATCCTACCAAGATTGCAGTAATTGTTAACCTACCACCACCAAAATTAGTACGTCAGTTAAGAGAAACAATGGGACACACAGAATACTATAGGAAATTTATAAAAGGATATGCGCAGATCGTGATGCCAATGGAGAAATTGTTAAGAAAAGACACCAAGTTTCAATGGAATGAGGATTGTCAGCGAGGATTGGACACCCTGAAAGAGAAGATGGTAACCACACCAATACTAGTATTCCCATATTGGGAAAATACATTCCATGTGCATGTAGATGCATCAACCATAACACTTGGAGTTATTCTAGCACAACCAGGAGTAGGAGAAATGGACCATCCTATAACATTTGCGATCAGAAAATTGTCAGAATCAGAGCAGTATTCCAATACCACAGAGAGAGAAGGCTTAGCGATGGTCTATGTGCTTCAGAAGTTCAAACATTACTTATTGGGAAAACATTTCAATATGTTTACAAGTCATTCAGCTCTCAAATACCTCGTCAACAAGCGAGTGTTGGGGGGGAGAATTTGTAGATGGTTATTTATGTTCCAGAAATTTGACTTCGAAGTGATATTCAAACCAGGGAAATTTAAATGCAGGATCCCATCACCTGTCAAGGATCACTAATGGAGAGAAACCTACGAATATTGAGGAAAAATTTCTCGATGCACATTTATTTTCATTCCAAGTAGCTAATGAACATTTTTCCGACATCATTCAATACTTGAGTACATGGACTGTGCCACAAGAATTCAACACCACGTAGAAGAAAATTCTGGTAGTCATGGTTGCAAACTATCAATTGATTACAAGACACTTATACAAGATGGGTGCAGACAACATCTTGAGAAGATGTGTACTAGAACATGAAAGACCTAGGATTCTATAAGAATCCCATGAGGGAATAGAAGGAGGACATTATGCAGGAAAATCTACCATGCAGAAGGTATTGTGCGCAGGACTATGGTGGTCAACTGTTCACAGAGACTCAAAGGACTGCTTCCATAGATGTGGTGTATGTCAGAGGGTTGGTAAACTGAATAGATGGGACGAGATGCCCTGAGACCACAAGTAACCTTTCAGGTATTCGATAAATGGGAAATAGATTTTGTGGACCAATTAACACACCAACAAAAAGATCAAGAGTGAGGTACATTATTACTGCAACATATTACTTAACAAGATGGGAAGAAGCCACACCAGTAAAATATTGCAGCCCAGAGACAACAATGCACTTCTTGTTTGAGTAAGTGATCACTAGATTCAAATGCCCAAGGATTTTGATGAGTGGCTAAAGCACTCACTTCATTAGCATCACTATTAAGGCGATGACTAAGGACTTTTAATTTTATCATCAAAAGAGTACACCATATCATCCTCAAGCCAATGGAACAATGGAAGCCTTTAATAAGATCCTCGAAAATGCACTAACAAATATCTGCAACGTCAACATGGACAATTGGGACTTGAAGATACCAGCAATATTGTGGGCATACAAGACCACATGTAAAAAATTGGCAGGGCAAACACCATTCATATTGATGTATGGACAAGAAGCAGTAGTGCCATTAGAGTTTTTGGTACCTAGTCTGTGTGTAGCAACAATTACAAACATGACAGAGCAAGGCACAGTACAAGAAAGGCTAATTCAGTTGTTGATCATGGAAGAATATAGGATTCTATCAAGGTTTCACAAAGAAGTACAGAAAGAAAGGGACAAATATTGGCATGATAGACATATCAAGAGGAAAAATTTCAAGGAGGGAGACCTGGTCTTGGTGTACGACAGTAAATCTCTTCAACACCCAGGAAAACTCAGAATGCATTGGTTGCGACCATATGAATTAAATATTTTCACAGATGGGGGAGTAGTACATTTGAAGGATTTAGGAGGAATAGAACTCGGAGGAATAATCAATGGAAGTAGACTGAAGTTGTATAGGGATAGTTGACCTCCTAGCACTTAAAAAAAAAAAAGGACTATGCGCAGCAACAGAGGGGTTACCGCATCAGACATCAAATGATAGAAACCATCTAAAAGAGGGGTAGCACACTGAAAAGATAATTTCCACACGCACCGACCGAATAACATCACACACACTCGAAAATGTTAGCACATCGGAAAAAGGACCAACGGTCGGAAAAAGGCAGAAATCGTGGAAATGGCGGATACAGAAAATAGGCACCAACTGATAGGGTCTATCAAAATTGAATATCAAGAACGATTGATGGAACTTCGCATTAATCATGCCAACTAGCGACATTAAGGGAATTTAATGGTAAGTACACAGGAAGTGCTAGTTCATTCAAAACACAAATCGGGGAACTTCTCTGAGAAGTTTCACAGGATTCCTATATAAGGTAAGTATGAGGGTATCAGAAGGGTTATTGAGAAATTGAGAAAAGCACAGAGCGACAGAGTATACGGAGCAGAGAACGAGATTGCAGTATTTACAGAATGAACTAGCTCAACGGAGACCATTTTTACCACCATGGCACCACCCAAGATAGGAGCATCGAGTTAGGCCTGTAGACGACCTCGAAGCAAACTTAGAGCACCTCCATAGCCACAGGGAAGCAAACAGGAACCACCAAGGACTATGGAATTCATCAACTTGGATGAAATCCCTTCGCCCAATATGGAACTAGCGAGCCCCACACTAGTGGTGGAGGAAACCCAACAAACAACAACAGTTGGCATGGATATTGATATGCCGGAAGTGGGACAGAGCCAACAGGCTAGGGATTCAGGCAATCCTTCGTGACCTGAAAACCCTGAAGAAGCCCCGAGGGTTAATGGGGTGGTCTCGAACTAGACAGAAGCGGCTATGCCAGAAAGGTCACACACAACAGTGTCAGAGCAGCAACAAGAGGGCATAGTAGAAGATGTCATCAGTCAGGCAGAGGTGTATGCATAGGAGAGGACAATGGAGGTTGGATCCTCGAGTCATCCACCACAATGGAAGGGAAAGAAGCCAGTAGCAAGATCATCGCATAGACAGGATGCAACAACCATTGTCTTATCGCACATTTTGGAAGGGGTGTGTATCGCAGCTAACCTATTAGGCTACATGGATAAAATACGGTACTTAGATCACGATGTGACAACCATGGACAAGTTTCTTGAGTTTGCAAAGAAATTTTACCTGCATACCATGGGTATAGACCCTTTGGAAAGCCATTTTTCCAACCGAAACAATGGGCAATCGGACTGGCCAACACCGAGATTCTAATCCTGTTGGATATCCCACACCTTGGAAGGGGTTGCGACATAAAAAAATGCATCAAGAAGCTGATGGAAGTTACCCTCGGAGGATACCTATGGGTGGAGGATCTAGTCTCCATAGACATAGATCTCATTGTGTTTGTTACAGGGCTGCCATCTCGGGGGGAGAGCCCTGTGCAGTTCCTTGATGACAAAACAAAGGATAAGTCACTGGATGAGGAAATGTAGAATATGTATGGAAACAACAAGGATGGACACCAAACTCATGCCATGCAAGTTGCTCAAAAAGTGTCGCAAGGAGGAAGTCCCTATCAGGGTTTTCATAGCTGCGACTTAGTGTGCGGAGGGCACTATACTTAGCTAGGGCTTGTACTTGTTAAATATGTTCCTTAGATACCACAAGGACGCACAGGACCCGAGGAGAGAGTTCCACTACTATTGGATACATATCCTGATCGCCTTGGTTGGATGGAGGGAGCCTAAATATACATACTTTTGTGTGCGATACACTCATTTCTGTGCAACACGATACCTATCATTGGGGATCACTTTAGACCCCAAAAACAAAAGTGCAAATGTAGGCATGTTTGTAGGGTATTACAATGACCTACAGGAAATAATTGCCAACACTTGGCGGATTACACTATAAGTGGTCATGTACTATCAAGGCATAGCCAAATTTAAAGCAACTAGGAATGCAATATGGATCCAAGCATGAAAGGATCCCGATAAGGAATGGCTAAAACTGCAATACTGTGTCAAGGAAGAGGACGTAGCGATGGACATCAAGGATTGGCAGGATGACTGGAGAGTTCCAGTGTTGATTCAAGAGATCTCCATAGAGAAGGAGGTTGATGTAGGGCAAGAAAAGACACCTACAGGAGACAAAACAATGCCCAAGAGCCAAAGCCAGGGAAAAACCCGTCTCAACAGAAGAAAAGGGGTGCGCCAAATAAAGGTAACCAAGTGGGGAAGAAGGACAACACCCAGGCACCGCAGGAACAGGAAAAAGGGACTGAGACAACACAGGGGACCACATCAAGTGCTACCCAACAAGAACAAGGCCATACCAAGAGGCCAATCATACACACTAGGGATGCATGCAAGAAATCTAAAGCGCACAAAATTCCACCGAAATATACAATCACTAAGGACAATGCAGACCTCGTGGCTGAAAAATTCCATGACCGGGCAGTTGAGGATTTTGAAGATGCCCAACACCAAAGGGACCAGATCCATCACGAGTTGGCCGACATGAGGAAGATCCTAGAGCATATTAGAGAAATGTTGAGGGCGGGTAGAGGAATAGAGTCAGTCCCCGCAAAATCACAAGCAGAATATAAGCCTGTGTTGAGCGAGCAGGATATGATTCAAACGATAGCACAGGAGAGCTCGAATTTTCACATTACACCCAGCATGTTGCGCATGGATGAGATTGTGGACCAGACACCCTTCAAATATCTAGCACAAATACAATTGGTAATGGGGTGGATACCAACTAAGGCGTTATATAAAATGCAAGTCAACATCGCGTAGGAGGTACAGTTGTGTGCACACACAGACGCAACAGAGCTGCAACACACGAAGTACAACAGAGAAGAGTTGGATTTGGTGCTCGAGCATGTCAATATCGAGACCAAATATGAGAAAGATTGCACAGATAGGCTCAAACAGGGATTGGTTGTAACCTATGACATAATTACAAAGAACGCGCAAATATCAAAACCCACAACAATGCAAAAAATTGATTAGATTGTGCAAACAATTTATCAATACATGCATAAGATTGAGAACCTCAGGGAACAACTCATCCCTACTATTGGATTACTGAAAGGGGGGGTGAATCGGTAATAGAGCAATTAAATCCCTTTTAACCATATAATCCAAGTGTTATATCAATGAGTCATTATCATCCAATAACTGCAAAGTAAATAAGCAATGAAAAAATGAACAAACATACACATACACAGTACACCAGAGTTTTACGTGGAAACCCAAATTGAGAGAAAACCACAAAATGATTTTTCTTATATGTCTTGAAGAATTGCACTCATTGGAAGCACCGAATTCCTTTGTTTTCCAGCTGCAACTGGAAGGAGGTTCCAACCCCCTAGTTTATCAGGCTACAACCTGAGGGAAGCTCCAACTCCCCAATTCTATGGCTACAACTAGAAGGAGGATACAACCCCCTATGTTCTCCGGCTACAACCGGAAGGTGGCTACAACCACCTGTCCTTGCCCCTTCCTGCCACCCTGAAGTAGAAGTAGAATTATGGAACCACTGTCAACCTGTCACTATGAGATATACCATTGTAAACCTGTACCAATAAATCTAAACCATGCATCAACCTGTACATCAACCTGTAATCAACTTGTACCATAAACAAGTGCATCAACCATGCACCAACCTGTACCA